>JAQBSW010001482.1:0-132546 GCA_029291075.1 Eudiplozoon nipponicum | reverse complement strand
TATATATATATATATATATATACGCTAAGCAGTGCATAAGGAGTCCTAGCCAATTCATCTAGTATGTCGGTTTCTTTCTTATTGGAATCTTTAAGTTAAGCCTAAAATTTTTTCAAAAAATTTTGTTTATATCAAGTTTGCAAATTTCATTTCAATAATTATTACCAACACTCGCGCAATCAATGACTGTTTAATTGTGTAAATTTTCAATGCAATGCGCCATCCACATGTAGCGTGATTTCTTTTCTATAATGATGAATTTAAAGTGTATAGTTGGAACGTTTTGGCCAAAGTAGTGCCACGTAGGCTCTAACTAAAGGCAAGTCCAGCAAAAAGTCTAAGTTAGTATATACCTAAAAATTGCATGCAGTGTGTGGCAGATATGCGCAGAGGTTAATCACGAACTCGACGGAAATGTGTCCTGATTTGAGGTCGGTCCGCGTATAAATTCTGGACAGTACTTGAAGGGTTCAAAATAAGGACTAAGCATATCTGCTGGGTGCATCGCAACTGCTTCAATATACTGCCAAATGCATGCAAAATAAATTAATAATAATGTTTAACCAGTCTTTCAATCAGTCAGCTAGGCATATGAACTGATGTATTGTTTTAGCCAAGCCGTCTACTATGCCTGGCTGCACTACTACATGCAGCAACTTGCGACAAACAAACTGCTAAAGGATTATGCATTAGGTTTTGCGCACCTAGTAACAAATTAGTTCAAATAAAAGAAAAGTATAAACCAAAGTCAGCATGAAAAAAATTTATAATCTCAAATGCATATTTGTTTCGCGTTTACTGGTGTTTCATCAGTACCGTCAATGGCCCAACATTCCTCACCCAAATATATAGTGGGCATAGGGCGTAATTCAGGATCCAACTGATAAGTCGCCAGTAAGCATGAAACAAATGGGTACATGAGATTATACCTGCCGCTCATGTTACCTTTTGTTTATCCTTACGGTCATATCTGAATTATTTTTGTACTGGGCGCGCAAAACCTAATACATAATTGCATGTACATTAGCTCTCTGCAACAGACAGTCACTATTTTGTAACACACTCATTGTGATTTAACGCATAATGATAAAATTTTATTTTCTAGTTTCAAAGTTTTACAGATAAAAATCTGAGATTTATTATTAAAGCCTTTTAAATGAAAATATACCGAGACTGTGCAGTTAATTCTCAGTTTAGATATATTTTACCTGGTTGAAAATGAATTTATAGATTTTTATGTAAAATAATGTCCCTCTGACGACGGACGTCATTGTCGAGTTGGTCGATTTCACGAAATTTACACTACCAGTGTAACACTCATCGCAACATATATTGTGATGCCGTTTAACATGTAAACAGCACTCAAAAATTATTTGGCAATTAAATCTAAAACATATGGGACCAACAAATAGTTCGCTATCAGAATCGCTTTCGCATTCAAGCGTTATCATTTTTTCTTAGAAATAGTTCTATTGACGGTAGAATGCAAATGCTACGTTCTTAATATTTGTATAGATAGTTAATTGTAATTACAATCCTATATGTCCAAAATTTCATCCAGCGCTATATGTTATCTTTTACCTTTTATAGTTTTATGTTAGATACAACTGGTCAAAGTGAAATTTAGTAGCGTTGTTTGTGACATATAATCCGGCACTTAGAATAATAATAATAATAATAATAATAATAATAAAGTAAATTGTAACTGATTGAGTGTGAAACTGACCATGTAGATAAGACAGGTGATAATATACTCGAATTGTTTTTTGTAAATCAAGTAGTATGAAATGCAATTGGTGGTTGATAAACGACCGAGATGATCAAAATTTTAATGTTTTACCTGCATAAAATTTAATATCGCAGCCGCGTAGAGACAACGATATAGCTCCAAATATGATTAGAAGTATAAACCAAATTCAACATGAACGTTAAGTAGAATCTCATTTGCACATTCGTTTCATGCTTACAGACTGGCTCATCAGTAGGACCCACTATATATTTTGGTGAGGAATGTGGGTCACTTGAGTGGTACAATCTCCTATACGAATATTTAATCCTGCAATAGTGAAGCCACCTTCATATAGTCTGCGGCAATGCGACTTCAAAGCCATCTCACTATATATATATAAATATATATATATATATATATATATATATATATATATATACCGATTCCGTAAGGGGTGCACCAAGATTATGGTTGTTGTGTCAGTATCTGATACCAGTACGTTGGTTGCCAATTAGGTACATGATTACCACGAAAAGTGATAACTGATATCGATCAAGGCCAGAGTGTATGGATTTACTGGAGTAACATGTGTTTAAAAGGATTTTTAATTCTCACTTTTGTTGAACTTTAGTGTACCTTGAAATCCATAGTGCTAGTATCATTTCCAAGCTTGGTATATATAATATATATTGAGTTTTCATTGAAGTAACATTGTCGAAGACTTTATATTAAGTTAGCTTTACTACTGCAGGTTTATACATTCGTATAGGAGATTGGACCATCCAATAATCCCATTTTCCTTACCAAAATTTAGAGTGGGTAAAGGGGCTTAATACCGACCCGACTCAAGTAAGCACGAAACGAATGTGTACATGAGATTATATTTTCCGTTCGTGCTGACTTTGGTTTATCATTTTGGTTTTTTTAAACTTATTTGTAACACTTAAAGCATACATAACAGTGCCTAACTTTTATAATATAGTTCAACTGGTGTAACGACTTAAAACAAAATGGCTAAATAAAATGCAAATATAAAATGAGCAGGCATTTCCTAGTGAAAACGAGATAAAGGTAAAACAGCGGTTTGACACAAATTATATATTTTTTAATACTCTGAAAAATAGACGAAAACACTGCTAATGGTAAAATTGAAGCAGCCAAATTGCCAATCTCGAGAAAAACATTGTTATGTGCGCTATCAAGTTTAAAGTCGCAGAAAAATAATATTAGCCAGTCTAGTGTTTGTATATCTATATACAAGTTATCGCCTAAAAACAATGTTGAAATTACTATTTTGTTGATCATCGTGAATGCAGCGATTAATTATTTTTATCAATTTTATTATTTTGCGTGTTTAGAGAATGCATCCATTGAAAAATTGTACGAAAAATTACTGCGTGATCTTCCATTGGAGCATGTTGATGTTGTAATGAAACGCGATTTGGCGAATCATTTTCATTACTCGAAAAATGAGCGTATTGCACCACTACTGATAATAGCCCATTTGGGATGGTCTCTCGTGGAGAGCAACTCAACCGAAATTCGTAAGTGGTTGTCAGGATTTTTTGACTGGCAGAATTTTACATAACTTTTTAAGTGCTTTGTGTTTTTGTACGTGGTTTATCAGTATAATATGTATCCAAGTTGAAATGAACAAACAAGTAGAGCTGAAAGAAAAGTATAATCTCATGCACATTCGTTTCGTGCTTACTGGCGACTCATCAGTAGCAGCCGGTATTAAGACCTTTAACCACTATATATTTGGTCGAAGAATGTGGAATAATAGGACGGTCCATCTCCTAGACGAATGCGTAAACCTGCAATAGTGAAGCTAACATTATATAAAGTCAACGACAATGCGACTTCAACGCTAACTCACACTATATAATACATATATACCGAGTCTGTAAAGGATACTAACACTATGGCTATTGTGTTAGTAACCGATACCAACATTATTGTACCGAAAAGGTACATGGTACTAACACTATGGTTTCCGAGTCGGTACATGATACCAACCTGATGGATATCAATTTATGCTAAAGTCACTGGGTTCGCAACACCTAATGTTTGTTGATTCTAGTCGAGGGCCTATTTGGTCTTGCTTGGATACTAGTAAATTGTTGTTGAATTTTGTTTTGAATATTTAGGTCAGGTGCTTGTTGTTTTATATAAAGGGCTTCATAAATAAAAAATAATGTTTCTGATTTTGCTTCTAATCGACTGGCCACGAATAAAAAAATTCAACAACAAAACAGTGGTGAGTTAAAAGAATAAAATACAAATAGAACGGTTTTTGAACGTGGTTACCTCATTTGCTTAAATCTGCTATTGTGAGTATTGTGCTGTGTATATATGTGATTATTGGCCTGATGATGGAACGGGGATTTTCGTTCCGAAACGTTGCCAGTAAACAAAGATGTGATAGAACCGCATTTCCATTGGGACGAATACAAACTCAGCCCGATCGAAGACAAAAAGGAAATGGAAATTGTGATCAATCGGATCTTTGTGAAACTGTTGGTGCAAAGCTACAACCCGCGTACGCAAAACGCGGCATTTGGAAATATGAAGCTGGCATTCTGCAATCAAATTTCAAATAAAACAAGTAGATCTTTTTTCCATCAAATTTTTTTAAAATGAAACATGAGCAAAAGTTAAAATTAAGGTTGTTTATTCACGATCTTATTTATAACATGTTCGAGAAATTGATGGTTATAAAATAAAGTTCTCAAGAGCAGCTACACAATGTAACTCAATTATTGCTCAATTAGATTACGTATATATGGAACAATCTACAAAAATGTTCGTGTACGTAACCACGTGGAAATTATGCAGCCGAAATTCTATACGCAACGTTGTACGAAAGCAAAATAGGTTTGAGAACCGCATTTCTAATTTTAATTTATATATATATATATATATATATATATATATATATATATATATATATATATATATATATATACATATATATTAGGAAGAAAAACAAATTAATAACAAAGTGGATAAAAGCCATTTATTTCTAGATTACTAAAATATCACTTTACAATCTTTCATTTATATATATATATATATATATATATATATATCCAGGGTTTTCATTTGATTATGTCGGTGGTAAAAAATCTGACTGGATTTTACCTCTTTTTAATGCTTGAGCTGATTAGTAAGTGTGTATGCGTATGTGTCTGTGTGTGCCTGTTTGCTTGTAAAGGTCTTTATCGCTGTATTCCGAAGTGATGTCTGGGACCTGGTCATTCTTGTATTGATGGATTGAGTGTTAACCAATTTTTCGCTTTGGTGTTTTACATAAAGAGACGTACGAAGCAGCAATTCATCAACAGAATCCAGCAACATTTATCGCAGAAATTGATTAAAAAGGCTTGGCACCGTCAGGAAAATCAGCTATTTCCCATCATATATTGGAAACGGGGCACCCAGTCAATTTGACCAATTTCTCAATTCTACATAAAGCAAAATCAGAAAAATTATTACATTACGAAGCCCTTAATATAAAGCAACAAACCCATGGCCTAAATATTAAAAAGTTTCATCAACATGATATTCTAAACGACCGGCCATGTATCACAAAATCTAACATCAATTAACTAGAATGCAGGCAAGATCAAACACCCCCTCGACCAGACTCGGCAAGAATTCGATCGGATTGGCAATAAACTAAAGGGGAAAAATAGCTGCACATATAGAGAAAGAAATTTTGAAACAATATAGGCATTCAACACTGCAATCTGCACCTGCGCTGTTACCAAGTGGACAAAACAAAATTGCAGAACAAGGTTAAACGAAAGACTACATTCGATAAAATAAAATTCGTACACGTAACAGTTAACAATTCGAACAGTTGGTTAACTCTCAATCCATCAATACAAGAATGACCAGATCCTAGACATTACTTTGCAGTACAGCGAGAAAGATCTTTACATGTAAATAGGCACACACACAGACTCATACACATACACACTAAATAATCGGCCCAAACAATAGAACCGAGTCAGATTTGTTGTCATATATCAACTTTTGTTTTCTGGTTAGCTTTGCTTTCAGATGGAACCTGTTTGGAATCTCTTAATATCTGAAGTTCTAACTAGCCACCCTCGATCTATTGTAATACATTAAACACCAGTCCTCTTGAGGAAGCTATGTTGAATTGAATTAAAATTGCGGAATATTTATTACGTATATTTGGTCGGTACCAACTAAACATTGCAAAAGGTTGTAAAAGCAGTTCGTAAACTGTACTGATATCGTCCTTATTGGGATCTTGTCAAGTACTGTACAAATATTAGCGCGGACGAGACACAAACAGGGGAACATTTGCTTCGGAGTTTGGGACTTTATTTACCACGCGAACTTAACTTCATATTAAATACAAATTGAAATCATGTACTAACTTTTTTATGTCTTTTTTTCAGATGGAAATCATTTGGAATCTCCTAAGATCTTAATTTCTAATTAGCTACCCACGATCTGTTTTTATTTAACAGACACCATACTACTAGGATCATAATACTGGATTGAAGTCATACGCCAGGATTTTTTATTGTCTATATTTTCAGTTTAAGCTAAAACTACATTTAGTGGCAAAGGCAATTCATCCAGTTGACCGAATTTGTCTTTATCTGGAGCTCATTAATTACTCTCCAGGGACATTATTCATGGAGCATTTGATTTGGTGTCTTGAGTTTTATCAACTGTGCCTTCAATGTTGCACAACAGGCGCAATTTTATGTCATATAAAAACCTCCGTATTTGGTTGACCTTTCCTTTATGTGGAACCTATTTGAAATGTCCTACAGCCTTTAGTTCTAATTAAACATCCTTGAATTATCATTATACAGTAGACATCATGCTACTCGGATAATTTATAATTAATTGAAGTCGAATCGCATCATTATGGTTATATCTGTTAATTCCGTATAAACTAAGCATTGGAGAAGGTGCGAAAAACTATTCATTAAGCAGACAGGTTTTGTCAGTTTTGTGAGCTCGTCAAATACTGTCCAGAATTTGCCGCGGACGGCAAAATAGACTGAAAATATTCCCTTTAAACACTAAGTCTGTTTATGCATATGTACATTTGTTCATAAATAAATGTACATATTAATTTGAAAATTTATGCAGATATTCATATATTTAAAACAATATATATATATATATATATATATATATATATATGAAAAAAACAACGTACTCCATGGAATAACATTTATTAATAAATCTTATTTCTACCAGTATCTACAGCCATTGTTCTGGATTCGTTAGTATATTCGTTCATCCAATCCCAACTGTACATTTGTCGTAACCAATCTCCTCTTCGTTATGTCTAGCCTTTGTTTTGCGCAATTTAGACCACTCCTTTTGCGTAACGTCATTTGGTGTGTCATCGCTTTCATTGTAATTGCGTCCGTTATTGATGTATGTCCTATTTTGCGAAACGTTGGCTATTTTTAAAGGCTTGTCAATCATGTATTTGTTCCAGTCCAATTTAATTTCTTTTTGAATTATTTTCTGCGCGTTTAAGCAGGGCTTCAGCTTATTAATTGTAATAGCTTCAAAAACCATAAGTCTCTTCTGTTTTTGCCTTGTAGATAACTTAAAAATTGTTACTACTAACAGCATGACCTGTGAGTAGTACATGCTCGCAAATTGCTGGTTTTTGTGCTGAAGCTGCACAACTCTTTAATATTTTTTGAGGGAGATGCTGATTTATTCTAGTTTCGAGCCTCTTTTTTGATTTGCTGATGTACTGAGCGTTGCAGTTACATTGAAAATTATATACAGACAAAGGTGTTGACATCACAGTGAGGCTATCCTTTTCATTCGTGCGCATCAGTTTTGTTGTGCTGAACACCACTCTCACCTTTATTGATGGAGACTGTTCTTTAGTCGCTCGAATCACTTTTCTTTTGAAGATTTCAGCTGGAAGATCACCTCCAAAGGGAACACTAAGCGTTACACTCTGGGGTGTTTTGTTTTCCTCCATTCTGGTCTCGATTTTTTGCGTTGCCTCAAGTTGTATTCGATGAACCAGTCTGGGTAGCCATTATTTCTCAACGGCTCGCGAAGCAAATTTAGATCTAATTTTGTTTGGTGAACAAATCCTGCGCATTCGTGTGCCAAAAATTATTATCAGGTTCCTTTTGTACGCCCCTGGCACACTACTGAAATAATGGATATATTGCCCAGCCCAGCTTGATTTCTTGTGAACTGACCTTGAGATGGAACCTTCTTCATCTCTCGTTATTCCTACATCTAGAAAGGATAATTATCCGTCTTATTCTTCTTCTATTGTAAACTTGATTGCTTGGTCTACCTTGTTTATGTGATGTAGCAGTGCATTTGTATCTTCACCCTTTTCAACAACCATGAAAGAATCGTCAACGTAGCGTACGTAAAAATGAGCTCCTCTGATAAATGGTTTTAAACCAGTTGTTGTTGCTGTTAGTAGCAACAATTTTTCAGTTCTGTACAAGGCAAAAACAGATAAAATGCTTCTGGCTTTTGAAGCTATTGCAATTAATAAGCTGAAGCCCTGCTTAAACGTGCAGAAAATAATTTTTTTAAAAATTAAATTGGACTGGAACAAAGAAAACTCACAGGCCTTCAAAAATGACCTGCGTTTCACAAAATACGACACACACATCAATTACGGAGTCAATTACAATGAAAGCGATGACACACCAAATGACGTAAAGCAAAAGGAGTGGTCTAAATTACGCAAAACAAAGATTGACATAACGAAGTGGGGATTGGTTACGACAAAGTTACAGTTGGGATTGAATGAACAAATATACTAACGAATCCAGAATAATGGCTGTAAATACTGGTATTAATAAGATTTATTAATAAATGTTATTCCATGTTCTCATATTTTAAAGAATGGTGAAACTGGTAAAGATATATATATATATATATATATATATATATATATATATATATATATATATATATATATATATGTTGCGGTTTGATTCTCGTTAGTGAGTTTGCTTCGGGCTCTGATTGTTACCATGGAAGTTGGAAATGTTACAATAGAAATGGCTTACGAGTGTTAATTATTTGAAGTTTATAAACGTTACATAATATTTGTCTTTGCCCGTGCATTTATAATTGCTTCAAATTTAGTTGAACAAGCATTAAATATACATTTATGAATATGGATTTTATTTGTTTAATTAGATTTGAAGTGTTCACAGTGTAATACATTTAAAAAATACTTAAACATATACAACTGAAGTTTAAATGAATATTCTATGTTAAATCTAATCAATATAAAGAAGTCTAAATTTAAAGATACTGTATTTACGCATTCTAATAAATATGCCAAATATTCATTAAATTAAAAAATATATATTATAGTATTTAAGTGTTTGTAAGATTTTGTTATTATAAATAGAAGCCATCCGTTAATTTTAATCGGAACTGTTTTACTTTAAATAAAGAGTATAGAATTATGTGCATCAAAGTTTATGTTGCCTTTTAATTTGATGTTACATTTCATTTCATTGGCCGAAATGTCCTAAAATTTGATTCTGCAAAACCTGTGCGACATTTCACTTTAAATAGTGACCTGATTAGATTATCTTTTTGAAACTACTCTAATAACATTTAAGCAAATATTCATTGCACGTGTGATGATAACAGATATTCAAATAAAATTTGTGAGCTTGAGACATATACCAGTCTCTTTGTCATTATAAAATTAAGTTTCATTGATTGTGAAGCAAATGCAGTTCATTCAGTAGACCGATTTCGTCCTAATAAGGAACACTTAAAGTACTGTTATAATTTGCCACTAATAGGACTAGAACCGGCGCACATTTGTTTCGGATTCTTGAATTTTATCTATTGGGCCACATCTGCCGCATACTACACACATTTTTCAGATATTTACTATTTCGTGTTTTTAGTTAAGTTTTCGTGAGTTTGAGCCGATGTGTCATCACTTTTGACATAAAGTGCAAACTAGCGACCCCCAATACGTCATTGTACAAATGATACCAAGCCACCTGCAAAAAGTGATATTTAAATGAAGTGGTATGGCAGTATTTTTATTAAGTATAAATATTTTTGAATTAGAAAGAGGAAGCAAGTTTCAAAATACCGTGAATAAAGTTCAGTTTATTGCCATAATAATCAGTTGCAAATTAAAATCTTTCATTTGCATACCTTCTTGTTGTGCATTTGGTTAAGTGGATGGCAAATAATCTGATTTGCTGTTTTACTCCTATTTCTTAATTGTGGTTCACTGCGAATTGATTTGTGTGTGAGTGTAATTTGAGTTTATTTGTGCGTGTACCAATCCTTGCTACTATGTTGATGACTGACGCTTGAGATCTGATTATTCTTGTATTAATGGATTGAGTTTTGATCACGTCTAAGTTTTGTGGCGTTTACATGTATGAGTGGTTTTACCCCATGTGCTTTCATTCATATCCCCTTGTTCTTTAGTTTTATTTTGTCCAGTGGTAACCTCGCTGGGCGTGCCGTTTTCAATGTAGATCGCTTAAATTTTTGCAATTTCCATCAGTGTATGGGTGTGATGCCATTTTCGCAGCTAATTATCTTAAGTCTGCTGCCAATGCTACTATCATGGAGGTTTAGGCTCACATAGATGCAAGTAATTTTTTGTTGTTCTGTGTCATTTTAGCCAGTTGAAATAAATATCAAGTTGGCGAATCATCTAAATGTTTAGTTCGGATGCTTATACTCTTATATAAGGGCTTCGTATATGTAAAATACTTTTATTAGATTTTGCTTTATGTAGAACTGAGAAATTCGACAAATTGACTTAATTACAGTTAAATACTGTGAATGTTACCGACCTATTATGAACATATGCAGACTTTGAAGGATTTGAAGAGAATTGGCAATTGATTATTAACATCCAACCTCACGATTTTCTATGTTCTGTAATTGATGTTAGCATTTGCTTTGGGTATTGCTTGGCGTTCATTGCTGTGCAATAATTAACCGTTACGTCCCCTGATAAGTTGGAGTTATTGTTGAAAGTAGCCTCTATTGTACGAATCGGACGTTTTGGATGTTCAAGAAGGGATAATTGTTGTGTTTCTCTTCCTCAAGTGTGAATTTAATGTATGGATCGGCTACATTGGCTTGCTTCATGGTTTCGTCTGGGTCTGCTATCTTTGGGCTGAATACTATTATATCATCTACATAACATTTGTAAAATTTGCACCGGCCAATTTAATTTTTATGCTTTTTTGCTTAACGTAAGCATGTGCACTTCTTCCAGGTATATTTATTTTCAGTTTCCCATATCGACAACATTAAACTACCGGAAATAATTGCATCAAAATTTAAATTTTACGGTTTTTATACACACTTATATGAAGTATATGATATCATTTGTGTGAATATGAAAGTTTTAAATCTCATTCTTAATCAGGTCATACAAGATAGTACTTTTTCATCCGTGTGGAACGTTGGCAAATAAGAACGGAACGTCAAATAAGGCCATTTTGTTTTCTTGGATGTTGGCTTTCTTCAGTTCATTGGCTAAATCAAAATAGTCCCTGATGTCATCTTATTTTATAAACTTCACAGTTGCTGACATATTTTGCTGGTTTATATAGCAGTGCGTTGATCATTGATATAACGGGCCACATCATGGGAGCTCCAAAGGCTGACATGGTTTCATGGGTTTTGTATTGCCGTACAGACTTGCGAGGTTTATTCTGACAGGTTTTGCTTTTTGAATATCTTCTAAAAGCCATAGTCTGATTCAGAAACAGCCATTGAAGATAAAATATGTTTCCTAGTCGAATTAATGAATCAAAAATAAATTTTAGTCAGATAAATATTAAGAATCATGTTTTATCTTCAATGGATTTGTCAAACAAAAGATCTGGGCTCCTAAAAGAAATTCGAATGGTGAAAACCGTGCGAACAAACCTCGCAAACCAGCCAAAAATTCATAGAAATATGACAGCCTCAGGTGTTACTCGGATGCGTCCATTATGACAATGCTCAATGCCCCGCAACATAAACCAGCGAAGTTTCTCTAAAAACTACTTCAATCACTCCAAAATTTCATAAGCCAAACAAAATCAAGGATTCTTTCGAGCTAACAGACTAACTTAGGAGAAGAGGTATCCAAAAAATAAAATAGCTTCAATTGATGTTTCATTCGTACTTTCCAGAGTTCAACTATATAAACCAACAAATGTCTTTTCTATAGACAATAATGACCTCATAGACTTAATATTAGAGTGTACAAAACACGTGCAATTTACATTTCAGGATAAATATTTCCAGGATTTCTATTATTTATCTATGAGAAGCAGCATTGCACCTCATCTGTAAAATTTTTACATACACCATCTTGAATAATCGAGTCTGAAAACATTATTGACCGGTGCACACTTTACAGAATGTGTGTAGATAATCTACAATTCGTCAGCCCAGACGCAGCAGACGGAGCTGAAATCATAAAATAAGCCAATGAAGCCGATCTAGGTATCAAGTTCACACTTGAGGGAGGGAAGTACAACACTTTTCCCATCCGAAACGTTCGATTCCTACTATATAGGGTACTATCAACAATAATTACCTAAACTTACCATTTAGGGGCAATGTACCGGCCTCAATTATTACACGGCAGTTAAATTTACACGTAATAGCCAACAAAGCGTACACCTGGTCATAAATTAATATATCAATTTATGAATGAACTGATCACAAACATCAGAATACGATACTACAAACCTATACATACACACATGCGCGCACGTGGAAACATACAAATTTAAACACAAAATGTACAAGAGTGTAAAATTGTATTTCGAATTTGAGTATTCTCGACTTAAACTGGCTTTTACCAACTTTTTATGAAAAATCTGCTATCCTCGTAGAAAAATATACTGTGTAATGCTTAAAGGCAACCTTGATTATAATAATTGTTATCACCACCCGCGCAACCAATGTTCGTTTAATTATAGAAATGTTCATTTCAATGCTTAAAGGCAATTTACATTGGAAATGTATTGCCTAATGTAATCAAGGCAATTTGTATAATAGATCTGTTTCGTTCTTATTTGGCCTTCATCTTGTACCTCCGAGAATTTTCCGCGGATGAAGTTATATGTGAGGTACATTTGCTACGGATTCCAGTGCTCTATTCACTGTGCTAACCTTGTCACATGCTACACGCAGTTTATTCGATAAAACTTTCCCGCATGTGTAGCCTATTAGGTGACTTTTTCGCACTTAATTCCCGCCTGGCCATACAGAATATGTCATTATAGAACAGACAACACATCATTTGGAAAAGTGATATCAAAATGATGATTTATAGTCGTATTTTGATTATATTTATTTAAAAAATCACTCATTGCTCGAATGATGGCAACGATAACTCAAATCAAGTATGCGAGATTTATATAAGCCCAGTCTCATCATCAAAATAAACAATGCATTGCATAAGGTAGCAAAAGAAATTCATTGAGTAAACTTGTGTCCTTTTTTGGAACTGGTCATAATTGCTTCGCAGTGTAGAAATTTCTCTTCTGCAAAACTCGTGTCGCATACTTCAAGTATTTTTAAGCATATACAATCTTATGTTTTTGCGATTTTCTTTACCTGATGTGGTGTCAATTATAGATCTTTTTTGAAGTAAAGTGCTAACTGATCATATTTAATCTGCTATTATAGATCAGAAACAATGCTATCTTATGATGTGGTGTTAAAACGAAGAACTGCGGTAGGATTTTGACTTTATATATATATATATATATATATATATATATATATATATATTTGAACAACCCTTCATTGCGCAGAGGATGAAAACATTTCCTAAAATCAAATTTTCTGATTTGAGGTAACCACCAATTGTCGTAAACAAGACTCGAATCGAGGACCATTTGCTTTGGTGCCTGTAACCTTATTCATTATGCCATCCTGCCGCACGCTACACACAGTTTTCAATTGTATTCTCATATATTTGGTTAGGCTTTTCTTCAGGCGAAGCATTGTGGCATCTCTTTAGATGTAAAATTTCCACTAGCCATGCACAATACCATTATTGGACACACGTATTTCTACCTGGGATAATGCTACCGAATTGGAAATTTATGGCAGGATTTTTATTTTATATAACCTTGAAGAATTATCCATTGCATGCGTAGTGATAAAAATTATTTACACAATTGTGTAAGTTAGAAATATGAAAAATGTTTTTGACAGAATAAAAAAAGCATTGCCTATTTTAGGAAAGGCTATTCATCCAGTAGACAGGATTTGTTCTTTTGGAATCATATGACATTCGTTTTGAAGTCTGTGGCAATATTCATTGTGCCACTCCTTGCAAATACTTCACGCAAATTTCAGTTGTATAATATTTTTTTGTTTGATTAGCTATTCATTCAAGTGGAAGCAATGTGGCATAATCCTGGAAAAAAATTACCAACCAGATACTAAATCTATGAAAATCAAACAGACACGAAGCCACCTGGAGAAATGACGTTGAATTGTAAATCTATGTCAGAATTATTATTATACCTATTTGAACATCTATTCATTGCACGGGTGATGAACTATCTCTTTAAATTAAATTTTCGAGCCTCAGATAAACACAAATTTTGATTTTTATTATAAATTTAATTCTGCCTAAGATAGCAAACGTATGTTAACTTGCAAATCGGTGACGTCATTATTGGGATCTCGACAGATGCTCTGAAGAACTGGTTGTATACGGCGCTTCGCACGTGGAGCATTTGCATAGTAGTCTGTGAATATTTGCACTGCATCACCCTCGCGATTTTGAAAGTATATATTGCTTTACTTATATATGAATTTCAGTTTAATCCTCGCCAGTCAGTTTTCCGTCGTGCTTTGATGATGATCATGAAAGAACGAAAAGCGTCTAAGTGAATATCGATATTTTTATTTTTTTGGAGAAGCATATATTTTGTGTAAGTATATATGGAGCAATGTTGATGTGTACATTCATGTAATTAACTGGTGTGTTTATGGATGGAAACAAATTTTCCCCGGTTTGAAAATTTTTGAAAGAGTTCCCGATAAAGAAGTAAATAGGCTACTGAATAATATTTTCCCTCTTTAGGCTATGGTGTGTTTATTAAGACAATGGGATTGTTAAACGGACATTAGTTGCGCGACGGGTGATAACAATTACTTTTTAATCAAGATTGTGTTCTTGATATATTTTGTTTAACAACTATTAGAACCTTTCTTAGGTTTCATCAAATTGATATGACTTAGTAAACTACACAACGACCTTGAAGAAAGATAATTCGGTTCTCACTCCTATTAATTTCATATGTATAAATATGATCAAAATGACTGCTACCATTGTCTTTGTAATCTTGAGTGCATTTATGTTGCAAAATTTCGCTACATTCTGAAATGTTATGCTGTGATGTCGAATTTCATTTGATCATGTTAATCGAGTTGGGAGAACGATTTATTAAAAATCATGCATATCACTGATATCATGCGTAACCAAGTAAAGCAGCAATGCGCCCTAACACGTAACAACCTAATTTTGTTAAATGTTACTTGACTTTGCGCAGCGCTGTAATCGTTCAAGTTGTTTCCGCAGTTGACCATTACTGGCAAATTAATAATACTCGTAGGTCGAAAAAAATACTGATTCCATCACACTTCAAGGTGATGTGTTCTTTCTGGTCCCGTCAACCATAAGCTTTCTACTGATGTAAAGCAAAATAAAATGCTACAATGGTATGTTTTGCCGAATTTTTACGGCGTTTCAGAACGTATTTTCATATTCAATTCTCAATAAATTCACACAATACTCACAGAAAAAAACATTTGGAAATTGTGATATTTTCATTCAAGACGGGTCTATTTATATTTATTTTACTTAATAAAGTTTTTATATACACAAAGATACAGGTTTAATATCTTTTCATTTATACTCACATGTACCAAATTCCCAGAAACTCCATGAAATGGAGCCGGCTTATCCTCTAAAAGGAGTCAGCCGCAGTAAAGTAAAGTAAGTATATATAAAACTATCCTCCACACACACACATACGCACACAAACATATATACATATATATATATATACATATATATATATATATATATATATATATATATATATATATATATATATATGTAAATTCATGTGTTCTCAAGCACTTGTGGAGTTAACCTCATATAAAGTCTTCGACAATTCGAGTTCAAATCTAACTCACCGTATATAACTATATATACCGGCCCTGCAAAGATTATCATTACGATGGTTTTCAAAATAGCGAACCTCTACCGGATGCCAGCACAAAGTATTTATTGATATCTGTTGAATTGCGAGTTTTAATAAAATTAATTGTACCCTTCCTATGTGCAAAAACAAAAGAAATTTTATCAGATACAAGAAACGTTTCTTTCTCATTCTCTTCTCAAGTATCTACTAATGAACATATCTTTATATATAAATTGAAAGGCAAAACAAGATAGAAATATGTAAACATGGAGAGAGTGTGGAAAAAGGAAACCAATCAATTGCGTGCATCACATCCAGTTCAAGCTCAATGCCTGAACATGCTTCTTCTGCTTGCATAAATCCGGCTGCAATTTGTTTATCCATAAGGCTTCGTATGTGGCTAGCTCCCTTTTGTTTTTGCATTTAGTAATTATTTTAAATGCTACGTCTGGAGAACATACGTGTGATGTTTCAACGATGTGTTGCGCAATTGCAGACGTGTATTCACCTCTTGATTTTAAACAGGTGTTTAAATTACAATGATCTCATTCGAGTAATTAACCATCTGGTTGATCGGCCTACGTAAGTTGATTGACAACTTGCTCATGTATATTGATAAATAATATTTGAAGTCGACAATAACGGCTGTTTTTCTTTGATTGTTGGTAACGGCAAGTTTGTTACCCTAAAAAATACGCGTAGTTTAGTTGCATTAACTGTGCGTGTTAATGCTGCTTCTACTTTCTGTTGTGCTATACGGGAAACTGCATCCCTCTTAAATTGGATGTTCGGCACAAAACTGCTGTAATGCAAATATTGTGCAGACCCGGTTGGTTTATGGTATATTGTTCTATTTCATTTACCATTAATTTCTTTCTTTAATAGTATATCTAAGAAAGACAGACGATCATCGTTTTCGTGCTCTGACGTGAAGCCGGTATTCTTATGTGCTTTGTTGAAACTTTGAAGCTGTGTTCGTGATTATGACCTGTTCTTAACGACAAGGAAAATATCATCCACGTACCGTATATAGTGAGCACATTTACTTATGCTATTTCTTAGTTATGTGTTCTCTAGATGCCCTAGAAAAATCTCAGCCAACACTGGAGATAAGGGGCTACCAATTACCACCCCATCAGTCTGTTTATGGATGCTTTTATTAAAACGAAATCGTACGTCTTTCGTGCATAATAAGATAAGCTTGCGTAGAGTGTAACCTGGCACGGCGATGGTATATGTCGTGTTCTACCGCTTTGACTATAACGTCAATGGTTTCATCAATTGGAAAAGATTTTGAAAGTAACATAGAAAGATACCATAATCTTGTTTTTAACATATATATATATATATAGATATATTGCAAAAAGAAACCAATAATCAATTAAATAGAACAACCTGGTCTGCACAGTATTTGCATTACAGCAGTTTTGTGCCGTTTCAATATAAATTGTCAACAGTTCGTGGCTGCTTTTCAAGAATTGACAGGTTGGTTAGTCAAGATTCAAAAGAAAACGAATATAATAAAGCAATTAACGATTTAATGTCTAATGGCTATCCCAGACAATTAATTGAATCAATTATTAAAAGGGGAATTAAACAGAAACAGACGTATTTCGGACCAGAAAAGAAAACAGTCTACCTGAATATCCCATTTAAGCGGGATGCAGTTTCCCGAATAGCACAAAAGAAAGTTGAAGCGGCATTAACACGCAAATTTAATGCAGCTAAACTACGAGTGTTATTTAAGGTAACACACTTGTCGTTACCAGCAATCAAAGAGAAACAGCCGTTAATGTCGACATCAAATATTATTTACCAATATACATGCGCAAGTTGTCGATCAACTTACGTAGGCCGATCGACCAGACGGTTAATTACTCGAATGAGAGAACATTGTAACTTAAACGCCTGTTTTAAATCAAATGGTGAATACACGTCTGTAATTGCGCAACACATCGTTGAAACATCACACGTATGTTCTCCAGACGTAGCATTCAAAATAATTACTAAATGCAATAACAAAAGGGAGCTAGCCACATACGAAGCCTTATGGATAAACAAATTGCAGCCGGATTTATGCAAGCAGAAGAAGCATGTTCAGGCATTGAGCTTGAACTGGATGTGACGCACGCAATTGATTGGTTTCCTTTTTTCACACTCTCTCTATGTTTACATATTTCTATCTTGTTTTGCTTTCCAATTTATATATAAAGATATGTTCATTAGTAGATACTTGAGGAGATAATGAGAGAGAAATGTTTCTTGTATCTGATGAAATTTCCTAATTTTTTTGCACATAGGAAGGGTACAATGAATTTTTTGATATGCCCAATTTCTCCAAAATTGGAAAATGCTACTTATAAACAGCCGTTACTCGTACTAGTTTGAACTAGTTCAAATGAATGACCTGTCTTACGTTAACTTATGAAAGAAGCAACAGTCGCCGAATTATGTTTATCTTACTTTTTCATGCAGATTACATAATGAACTGTTGCAATTTGCTTTTGAAATTTGCACTTTTTTTACCTATAGTTCAGTTTCCATCATGCATTTTACTGTTTTTTTAAACCATAAATGTACAATGACTTTTTTTGACAGCTGAAGGGCAGCACGGTTACGATAGTCGTGAGCCAGACATGCAACCGTTTCTCATAGCTGGTGGGCCAAATATTTTTCAAGCGAATAATGCCAGTGAAAAAGATCAGGAGCGTCGAGGTTTTTCAATGTACCTGCCTTCTATCCCGCTACTTAATCAGGTGAACTTGGACTCTTATCTATTTCGTCTATTTATAATTTCGGATAAGATTTGCCGAAGTTTATATTTTAACAACGTAAGCACTAGCATCATCCTGTAATCGAAAATGAGCGAGCATAAATGACGGCGAACGTCTAGTTAGGACATAACACAAATGCCGTCTTAAACAATGACGAAACTTTCTCGCTGCAAACAATTAAAGCTTAAGATCATTACATTTATTCTCTACCAATACGACTCATTTATCCAAATCGGATGTTTGTCGCTTTTTAACTACGACTGACAGATTTGTTGTCAAATAGTAGTTTTTAAAATTATCCAATTTTTAATGTACCGCCTTATCTATAGTTTATTGATAATGATGTGCGTTTTAAATTTTGATCTTCTGCCTTTTATTTCGGGTCCAGATTGTGTCACAAATATTCAAAATTCTTTAAGTTATCAAATTCAACTTCGCTAATAGTATATTAAATAAGAAGTAATTATTTAATAATCTTTTAATCATAATCAAGCGATCCTGAGAACTATGCCTACAATGTGCATTAACGAAGCATCGAAGACTCAGACTTGTGCTTTATTAGACGCCACGTGCTGAGCCTTTCGCGTTGCGTTTAACGTTTTAACGAGCTCCAAGTTTGGATGTGTTTATATTGAAATATTTCTCTTTTTCTTTAAATCTTGTTTTCCATACTTATCTCAGATTTTCACTATATGGAAATGGAATTTATATGTAGGTTAAAAAAAGAATCGGAAAATATATTAAACTATGATATTCGAATAACCTGATTGTAATACAATGGAACTAAGGAAGGCATAATCAGAGAGTTTTCAGTGATTACTGCTATGATTTCCTTATACTTTTTCAGAGCACATTAAATTACAGTTCCGTCAAAAAAAGTCACCTGATCTGCGTTTTGACTAACGCAGCTTTCATTGTTACAGTAGTTTTCTTTTTGAAAAATATTTCGGCCTAACTTACCGTAGGCCTTCATCAGTTGCATTTTGCTTCACAAGTTTAACAAACGAAACAAATGTAGCAAGCCTGCTTCATTAAAGCTGCGTTAGTCAAAACGCAGATCAGGTAATTTCAATTAATCCAGGTCCGCAAATAAAACCATCCTTCAAAAAAATAAGTTGTCAGAATATTTAGAAATCCTAATCATTAAAATAAAAATTCAAAATTGAACACAGTTAAGTCCGTCATAAAACTTACTAAAAGTAGGCGGAATAAACGGGAATATGTGTTCATCTTTTTTTAGTATGCACATTAACAAGTAATATATTGGAATGCGACTAAAATATAAGCATATAGAAAAATAAATAGAGCCAGAAAATATAACGACATTCATATATTTTGGATTAAATTTTGCTTATTGATCTTCCATTTTAAAAAATAAATGAGAAAATATCACTCTTCAAATTATTAATAGTAGAATCTTGTGTACGTCTATATTGAGATCACTTTTATAACACTTAATAAATAGTATTTTGCCTTAAAACATATGGTTAAACAGAATCCAAAGTAATAGTAAAATTTTGTAGCATTTCGAAAATTTAAAAATATTTCGCAAAAACTAAATTGATTAAATAATCTTTGATTGTGCTGGGGCTGGTAAAAATTATCGAATCAAGTAGTAGATCGAAATCAGGTACTACCATGACCATACGATACTCCTTTGTTTGGAGCGATTTCACATATTTACAATTATGATTAAATTTATTTATGTCACTCATCATGGTTGCCTCTATTAACTTTAGAAGTTACCCATTAGCACTGAATATTTATCGCAATCTGCCTATTTCAATCACCCTATGTTTTCTATCTGATAGACTCAAGTTTACAATCGTCATCGATTTTTTGATAAAGTTTTTCAATCTATAGGGAAGATTTGATTTGAAATTAAGAAAACTATCGGAGTAAGTAAACTTTCTATAAACATCTCATTCTTGTTTTTGCCATTTCTAATTAATTGGACATCCAGAAATGGTAATTCGCCACATTATTCATTTTCAATAGTAAATTTCAGTTCGCTCACCCAATTGGCAAAGTTTAAGAAATTTATTAATTCATCCTCCTCATGATTCTAACATGTCATCCAATAATCGTACATAAATTTAGATACTGTTTGTGATGGTGAGCTAATATATACGCCATTTTGTATTTTGTGTTGCGCACCTGGTAAAAAATTAGCTCAAATATCACCAGAAGGATAAACCAAAGACAGCATGATCGGAGAGTCTAATCTCGTGCACGTTACGCTCTTTACACACTATATACTTTAGTGAGGAGTCTGTGAAAATAGGACGGTACAATCTCCAATACGTATGCGTAAAACTGCAATAGTGAAGCTGACATCATATAAAGTCTTTGTCAATGCGAATTCAACGCTAAATCACTCTATGTAATATATACATCGTGTCTGTAAAGGATACCAACACTATGACTATTGTGTCAGTACCCAATACAAACATTATAGTACTGAAAAGGTACATGGTATTAACATTATGGTTGCCCAGTCAGTACATGATACCAACACGATGGATTTCAATGTATGGTAAGGTGATGGTTCTGTGTACCGACTCAAAATCTATAGTGTTGGAAACATGTACATTTTTGGTACCATAATGTCGATATCGGGTACTGAGACAATAGCCATAATGTTAATATCCTTTACAGATCCCGGTATATAATATATGTAGTAAGTTATCTTTGAAGTCACATTGTCGAAGACTTTCTATGAAGCTAGCTCCACTACTGCAGCTTTATGCATTCTTATTGGAGATTGAACCGTCCAAATGTCTCAAATTCCTCACCTAAATATATAGTGGGTATAGGGCGTATTGCCGGATTCTACTGAAGAGTCACCGGTAAGCACGAAACGATTGTGCATATGAGAATATGTCTTCCATTCATAATGAGTTTGTTTATTCTTCTGGTGATATTTGAATTAATTTGTTACTATATGTGCAACAACTTATAGAATAATGCATATTTATTAGTTTCTCGCAACAAACAGTATCTAACTGTTATAATTTTTATTGAGTGATCTCATGATTATAGCGAATTGTGATAAAAAATATCGATCAATGTCAAAGTGTATGGATTTACTCGAGTGACATGTATTCAGAAGTGGCTATAATTCTCAGTTTTGATGAAATTTAGCATACATTGAAATCCATTGTGTTGGTATCATGTACCGACTCGGCAACCATATTGTTAGTACCATGTACCTTTTCGGTACTATAATGTTGGTATCAGTTACTGACACAATAGCCATAGTGTTGGTACCCTTTGCAGACTTGGTATATATATTATATATAGTGAAGTCGTATTTTCTTTGACTTTATATGAAGTTAGTTTCTTATAAAATGCATTGCAAAATATAGTATAAGTAATAGACATACATGAATTGAAAATCTCCATAACGTATCTCATCTTAATTTTACTTCCTTCTAATATCAGCGCATGATAAACCAGAAAACGATGAAAATAGTCCAGTGCTTTTAGTAATGGTATATTTGGGTACATTGACATCCCATTTAACTTCGACTGTCTATCGTTTTCATTTAGATCACATTTATCGACAACCTTTACCAAATGTTATGAATTCATCAATGTATGATCTAAGAAGTTCGAATATTTTCTTATTCTATGACATAAAAACTTAAACATTTTATATTTTTGAGTATTGCATATTAATAATACTTGACAAAGGGTTCATACACCATTACTAAACAATTCAATCTAGGAGCCACTATATGTCTTTGTATGAGAGTGTTACCATGTGCTTGATATAATTCATCCTTAGCAATCATTTTATTTATCAATAATTTAACTTCTTGTATAATATACGTAGGATCGTTATGTATTTTAGCGTATCTCTCCAAATTTTATTGGTGTTCATTACTCTAATGTCCATAATCAGATTGACTCATCAGTACCGTCGTTTCTCCTTTGTCTGCTTTCAACATATTAAATTGTTTTCTATTAACTCTTTTCGAAGACTTGGTAATTCATAATTTGTTTTATATTTTTTCTCTTCATGCGTTGACACAGTTGTGGCTATGTAAAATTCAAACTTAACTTCATCTTCTTTCTGAGCGGAATTTTGATATTTTAATGGCTTCTGTAATTATCTCATTTTTTGGTTATTTCTCAATTCGGATAGCTTTTACAATGGGCCAACAACTAACAATTAAATTAGCAAATATCTTCTTGCATTAAATGGATAAAAACCTCATAGACATGACACCCCTAAATCGAAAACTGATTTTAAGATTCTTGAATAAATATAGTGGATGCAAACACCTTGTTTGGATCAACAAGGGCTAGTTAATTAATCTATTCTAGTCGTACAACATTTTTCCTTCATACCGAGACTGCAAAGGTATCAAAACAGTCGTTTATGAGATAGAATAAATTTCACCATAATTATGATTTAGAATCAATTTTGAACAATAATTACCCCTGTAAATCCACACAATTTGGCTTCAACTGACAGTAGTTATCGCATTTCTTAGAAATCAATACATCATTCGAGTAAATGTATAATATTTATATATTCGCTGTGGCGGAGAGCTAACATATATGCGATTGTGCACTGGGTATTGCGTACCTAGTTACGAATTTGTATGAGGTTGTAGGGTATGGATTTCCTGGAGTAACAGATTTTCAGAAAAGGCTGCAAATTTTAAACTTGATAAAATATAACCCACAACAAAATTTATTGTGCTGGTAACATTCAAAAGCTTGGTGAATATTATATTAATTAAGTTGGCCGTGGACTGTTCCATACTTCTTGACCAAATATATAGTGTGTATGTGTCGTATTACTGGCTCCTACTAATGTGTTGTCCGTAAATACGAAATGCATGTGTACATGAGGTTACACCTGTCGTTCATGCTAACTTTGGTAAAGCATTCTAGTTCTATTTGCTTTATTTTTTACGAAGCAGGCAAAACCTTATATAGAATTACAAGCGTATTAAACACCAAAATTTATATTTTTTCAATATATTTTCTACCAGGAAAAAATTTCCCATTTTATTATTTGTCCCCGCTGTTGAAATGTTAATGTAACTGCTTAGTAAGTCAACTGTGCTAAAGCATACTGTTAGCAATGGTAAATTAAGTCTTGCTTTTTACTTTTCACAAAAGAATGCCAATTGCGAAACTAAAAAATATGACTTAAATTGGTTTTATTCCAAGACATTGCATTCAATATTATGTTTGAAAAAGTTATATCTCGGTAAACTTAACTTTACATTAATTTGTGAATTTGAACTGAGAAGCATTTTGTTCCAGTACAAAATTGGCAAAATATTCGAATGAACGAAAAAATCAAAAATGTATATCTCTTCCGATTCTGGAGCCAGCAACAAGTTGTTTGAATCTTTTATGTTCTGACAAAATGACATATCTCAAGGCATTTATTGGCTTTGTAAAAGCCACATAAAGATTTACGGTATGGTTTAGGTATTGACTTCGATTAAGCTCCAGATTGCAAACACCAAATTTCGTTGACAACCTAATGGATTCCTTAAACACAATCATCACACTATTAGGTCGTATTCTATTGCAAGTCATGCACATAAATATAACAATGATGATAAACTGGTGATACATTTTCTATGCTTATTTTAGGTTACAAAAATGTTTATCTCTTGCAAATACTTATTCTCGGTACCTGATATCATCATAAACTAGACGAATCTTGATTAATTTTTTTCTGCAATCATTTTGGTTCAGAAGATTAATCTAATACATTGTACTAGTTTATTTGAACCAGTTTCCATCTGTCTATAAGGACCTTCACGTAAAAAGTTTCATGAAATATGGAATAACTCAAAATTACCGGCAATTAGCTCGCCTTTTTAATAAGCTTGAAGTAAAACTTTCTATTCCGAAAACTGTCCAGTATATATAATCAATTAAAAAATTCATTGTGAGGCAAATTTTATAATTAGATGTCGTTTGAATTGTTTTGTGCGGACGGGGAAATATATTAATACAGCGACCTTTTGAAGTATGAATTACGAAAAACGCTTTCGCTGATTAACAAGCTAACTGGGTAATAGATAGATGTGCATGTTGTTTTGAATTTTTTCGAACTTTATTTATTGTTCTGTGTTTTTATTTTGCAAGGTCCTTCAATTCGATTTGGTACTTCACTAGATTATCGAGTTAAAACATCTACTAAAGAAAATAAACTTGCGAGGATGAAGATGAGAAATTAAAAATCATTTTCTTAAAAAACAACTATTTAAATAGAACCAATTAGTGGTGATATAATTCAGTTTGTGAAATTTTCTATCTATCGCTATCAATCCTTCCTTTTTCTGATATTATAATTATGTAATCATGAGTTGAAATGAAAGTGCCGAATAATTGCCACTGCTCTGTTATTCTAAATTAGGCAATATCTATATGATGTCACTCTTCGTAGGTAGCTGGAATTGTTAAAAATTTTAAAGGCGATTTTGTTTTTATAAATCTTTTATTTCTATACTTGATAATATAATTATAACTAAATAATATGTAAATAGGTATATTGCTCATAAACTCACTTGAGCATTAACTCAATGCAATTATGTTTCACACAAGCACACATAAGCTTAGCTCAAATATTAATGTTCAGTTGATGCAAAATTCATTATGTTTATGCCACATCAGATGTGGCGAATGTCTCAGCAAACAGCTTTGTAACTCAACATTTTTGTCCTATCATACATTTTTACTAGTGCACAGATTAATCTAGTTGAATTGGATGCATGGTAGTAAAACTATAGTGCTAAAAACATTTAAACGGACACTCAATGTAGCACCATATATTTTAATAAAGAAGCTTTTTAATAATTTCTCTTATCGTTTAGAGTCTTTGGCTTAGCCGTCCGATTCGGTTGAATAACGTTTATAAGCTGATGCACAAGTTACTTCGACTTCCTGATGAACAATCGGACTATCCGTCTGAAAATGATGACGAATTTCCACAACAATCATACGTACGTTCTGGTGAGTGGTCAGTCTTTAAACCAGGTAATGGTTTTGGGAAGTTGGCTCGTGTTGACGATTTACTTTCATCTGAATTCCTCGCCATCATTAGATACGACCGCATACGTCAAAATGGTATCGTGTTCGGTAAGTTATATTTAGCAAAATACATTGACAGAAATCAATTGACGAATTACTTATTGTTGATGTTAACCCAAAGAATATGAACAAGAAAATTGAAATATAACACTACTTTAGCTTCATTAAACCGTGCAATGTTTCGTTTTGCGTGCTAACAAGCTTTGAGTAATAATAATAATAATAATAATAATAATAATAATAATAATAATAATAATAATAATAATAATAATAATAATAATAATAATAATAATAATAATAATAATAATAATAATAATAATAATAATAATAATATATTTATTTGGCAACAAAGGCCAACAGGCCCGACCATTGAAATAACAAATCAAAGGTAGGATATGTGGAGGTGAATGAAATTGTGACTATCAAAATATTTAATAGCAGGAGGGAGGAGTTGAGGTAGGGAAATGTTATCACCAACTTCATGATAGTTCAATCTGGTGAAAAAATAAAAACGAAATTCCATTTGATTAGACAAGATCAATTGGAGTTCAGTCCATGAAGTGTCCGAGCATCAATGCGGGGTAGGTTGGTTCCGAACAGATGAGTTTGAGTGGGAGATCGAAGATGATTGCGGACCGGAAGCAGACGTCGACCGACGGAGTCCTTTGTCGTGGATATTGAATTAATGAAGTGTAGAATTGACCAGGATGGAGTCGACTATACTGAAGCAAGTGTGTCGTGCAGGGATCACTGGCATCTGTTGAACGCGGTTATGACTGATGGAAAACGAGTAGATTCTTCACATTGAAAAAATTTTTAAACTTTTAAAAACGCAGGTTTAATTTTAACATTTATTAAGGATTTATGTTTTTCTCTTCTTATTTATTATCCCTTCCATAATGGTAATTACTGATGCACGCAATTGTAACTGATAAGCCAAAAGATCAATAATTTTTGATAAAATTTTCGACAAGAAATGTGGTGTTTCTATTATTGAATTGGGTTAAAATATTTAATTTATGACCAATGTTTCACCAATGTAAATATGGTATTAAATTTAAGTCATCGTGTGACTCATCATCATCATTCACAGCCATACAAAAGCCAAAATTGACTAATGTTTCACTGCGCATACCATAAGAACGTAGTTTCGTATCATGGTTAAATGTAGACTGTAAAAGAACACTGGGTCGCTCATTCTTAGTGAGGATTGTTTACGTTCAGAGTTTCCTTCTCCTAGATAGTATGCCAACCAGGGCTGATGAGCCGTATCAGCCAAGATGCCAGTGGCCAAAGTTTCCTTCAGCAGCCGAAACTTGCCGTTCGCGTCTGACACGCTTGCTCTCATTCCGTCAAACACATTTAACAATAGAAGTTACTGCGCAGTTAGACCAAACTCGAGGCTTCACATGAAACGGGATGATGGTTGTGTCCCTTTAGACCCGGCAAGATTCATGCTACCATTCGCGGACTGACTAGCTTGTGCCCGCCAGTCGTCAGGACGGAATTTCTATGAACACCATAAATAAAATGTAGCATAAAGTTCGATTGTCTAACAAAATCTATAGGTATATCAAATTTATATTTTAAAACTAAAAAATTTAACTAAATCATTTCTACGCAGTACTTGCTAATATTTCACTTCGAATCCATTCAATTCAAATTAATTTTGGTCGATTTAAAGTAAATTTAAAATAATTATTTCTTATTCGGCTCTTTTTTATTACAGAGATAAGCAAAATCTGTTATAATTCAATACTCTATCAGTAATAATTTATAATTTTACTTCATATACACAACACATTTATGACCAAATACAAATTTTAAAAATTACATTTAATATTACAGTTGTACATTTTATTCGACCTATTCAACCAAATTTACAGCAGGTATGAAAAAAGAAAACACGAAACAAAAAAAGAGGTTTTGTTTGAATAGAATAACAATCCACGGTAAAAGTATATATATATATATATATATATATATATATATATATATATATATATATATATATATATATAGAAAAAACAGTAAAAACGAGTCGGGTTTGTTACCACTAGCATAATCAATTGAAAACCCAAAATGTATAAATATGTATTGATCGTATAAGAGATGATTAGTATTCACGAAATAAATGGCCTTTATCCACTTCGTTATTTGTGTTTTCCTATTATAAGAATATATATATTAGTAAAAATGATACGACCTGTTAAATAAATTATCATTTAAATTTTTTTCCTGATGAGTTGGAGTTTACATACCTAAGCATAATTTAAAATAATGGATATTTATTATATTTGTTTACAATATTAAATTCCAGATCAAAAATTAAATAATAGCTGTCAAACAAACAATCATGCATAAGCCACCAATTTGTAATAATTTTGGCGAACTTTTCCTTCTTAGTTTAAAAATAAATTGATTGTGCGTGTAGTGACAAAAATTATTTAAATCACGGTTCTTAGCTTTAGATAAACGCTAATCTAATTATACCTAGCAGATGGTCAAGTATAGCATATCTATCACCAATCACACTAACTGGCGTGTTTCGATTCGCCACAATAATTATCGAAACAAGACGGCAAATTGACTTACAGGGACCAAACGTCAATTCATATATAAGCTATGAAAAATCAGATATATGTCTCTCACCTCTAGTAGTCTCGCATATATTGTACTTGACTGGCAATATCGACTGCTCAATATCATTACGGTCATAAAAATTAACTTTCTATCAGATTTTTCCACATATACGTAAACTATACTAGAAGTGTGAGTCGCATATTTGATTTTCCATGACTTATAAATGAATTGTGGTTTGATTCTCGTAAGTAATCTCTCCATCGTGCTCCGATGGTGTCAGTGAAGGTTAAACCGCTATTTGAGTTATGATTGACGGGAGTCTATCTGACTATTTGATTTATTTGGCACATAATTAATGTAGCTTAAGATCGATACCGCTAAAAGATTTGAAACCTAGACGTGTAATGAAACTATTGTAATGTGAAAGAAAACAGGTTATTTTAGGAAAATTAATTTCTAAATACTCCATACTACGGTGGTAAAATATCGAAATTGATATTAAAGGTTGAAGGATAAAGCGATAGCACACAGGAAACAATTACGTGATATTTCTTACTGTATTTATTTTCTTTGGTTCTCTAAGGAGAGAACCTTCCTTCAATAAATATCTATTATTTATTTCTAGTTTGTATTGAGAAAAAAATCATGCAGTAAAGCATCAATTTACTATAAAATCAGTATAAACAACTCAGTTTTAAAAAGGCTATTTTCATTACGATTCGGGAAAAAAATAAAACGTTTAAAAATATGTTACTTGTAACTGTTTTATAAAAAATTTAAGCTCAAATTAATTATTTCTTTCTCATTTATATGTTAAATACCACCTTTCCTTGCAATATAACTTATTTCTCTCTTTTTGTAGGTAATTTTATTCATTTCCTTATCGAACCTCTAGTTATTTTAATTTCAATTCTTAATTAAATTTATTATTTTCACTAACCTTAGATCATTAATCCTGCCATAATTTCAGCGCTGACGTGTCTGTTTGCCTTAGCCCCTCCTCAACCACCTCCGTCACACTTAATCTCGTCATTTTAAATTATCAGAATAAAATAATTAGTTAGACGCATGCAAAGGTGATTTAATTTAAAACTATTTATTTTATGTTTTAAATCAAATGGTGAATACACGTCTGCAATTGCGCAACACATCGTTGAAACATTACACGTATGTTCTCCAGACGTAGCATTCTAAATAATTACTAAATGCAATAACAAAATGGAGCTAGCCACATACGAAGCCTTATGGATAAACAAATTGCAGCCGGATTTATGCTAGCAGAAGAAGCATGTTCAGGCATTGAGCTTGAACTGGAGATGACGCACGCAATTGATTGGTTTCCTTTTTTCACACTCTCTCCATGTTTACATATTTCTATCTTGTTTTGCCTTTCAATTTATATATAAAGATATGTTCATTTGTAGATACTTGAGAAGATAATGAGAAAGAAGCGTTTCTTGTATCTGATAAAATTTCTTTTTGTTTTTGCACATGGGAAGGGTACAATGAATTTTATTAAAGCTCGCATTTCAAAAGAATTAATTTTTAATTTAAGGAACGCGTATATAATTATATTTAACTGAATTCTTCCCAGGTTTAGACATGCGCAAACACATTCGTGACGCACGCTTATCTAGTACAACGTCAGTAATCGTTATAAAACCAGTTGACAAAAATTTAATACGAGTCGTTTGACTGACCTTTATTCACTTTTTTTATTCTTTTTAAATTTATTTTACGATGAGAAAACCGTTCCAATGTACATTATTAGATAACAGTTAAATACTGTCTTTTAGCGAAGAACTGATATATATGCAAGTATTTATTAGGTGTTGCGAACCTAGTAACAAATTAGTTCAGTTGTGACCAGAAGGATAAACCAAAGGCAGCATGAACGGAAAGTATAATCTCATGCACATTCGTTTCGTGCTTACTGGCGACTCATCAGTAGGAGCCGGTATTACGCCCTTTAACCACTATATATTTGGTCGAAGAATGTGGGATAATAGGACGGTACAATCTCCTAGACGAATGTGTAAACCTGCAATAGTGAAGCTAACATCATATAAAGTCTACGACAATGCGACTTCAACGCTAACTCACACTATATAATATATATACCGAGTCTGTAAAGGATACTAACACTATGGCTATTGTGTTAGTAACCGATACCAACATTATTGTACCGAAAAGGTACATGGTACTAACACTATGGTTTCCGAGTCGGTACATGGTACCAACCTGATGGATATCAATTTATGCTATAGTTCACCGAAATTGAGAATTACAACAATTTCTGAACACCTGTTACTCCAGTAAATCCACACACTCTGGCCTTGATCGATATCAGTTATCACATTTCGCGGTAAGCATGACATCATTCAATTCAATATATAACAGTTAAATACTGTTTGTTGCGAAGAACTAATGTATATGCAAGTATGTATTAGGTGTTGCGAACCTGGTAGCTGCCTTCGGTTTATCCTTCTGGTCACAACTGGACTAATTTGTTACTAGGTTCGCAACACCTAATACATACTTGCATATATATATAGTTCTTCGCAACAAACAGTATTTAACTGTTATATATTGACTTGAATGATGTCATGCTTACCGCGAAATGTGATAACTGATATCGATCAAGGCCAGAGTGTATGGATTTACTGGAGTAACAGGTGTTCAGAAATTGTTGTAATTCTCAATTTCGGTGAACTTTAGCATAAATTGATATCCATCAGGTTGGTACCATGTACCGACTCGGAAACCATAGTGTTAGTACCGTGTACTTTTCGGTACAATAATGTTGGTATCAGTTACTAACACAATAGCCATAGTGTTAGTATCCTTTACAGACTCGGTATATATATTATATAGTGTGAGTTAGCATTGAAGTCGCATTGTCGTAGACTTTATATTATGTTAGCTTCACTATTGCAGGTTTACACATTCGTCTAGGAGATTGTACCGTCCTATTATTCCACATTCTTCGACCAAATATATAGTGGTTAAAGGGCGTAATACCGGCTCCTACTGATGAGTCGCCAGTAAGCACGAAACGAATGTGCATGAGATTATACTTTCCGTTCATGCTGCCTTTGGTTTATCCTTCTGGTCACAACTGAACTAATTTGTTACTAGGTTCGCAAAACCTAATACATACTTGCATATATATTAGTTCTTCGCAAAAAAACAGTAATACCGGCTCCTACTGATGAGTCGCCAGTAAGCACGAAACGAATTTGCATGAGATTATACTTTCCGTTCATGCTGCTTTTGGTTTATCCTTCTGGTCACAACTGAACTAATTTGTTACTAGGTTCGCAACACCTAATACATACTTACATTATTAGATGTTTGTCTAACTATTCGTGTGCAAAATATTGACCAAAGAACAATTAAACAACTATATTTGTCCATATTTATTGTTCTAAGATTATAAAATATATTTAAATTAAAAGCGATATTAGTAATTTCCATGCACTCAGAACTGTTTAATATCTATATCTATTTTGTTTACCTATATTAATGAAATTATCAATTACGTACTGCGTACATATTAACAAATTAGTTCAAGTAGGACCAGAAAAATATGATAAATTCAGAATGAACAAAAGGCATAATCTCACGTTCTCATGCATTTCGAGTAACACATGCATCAAATAGGAGTTAGAATTTCGCCTTATAGCCGCTATTTATTTGGTCAAGTAATGTGGGACTGGTGGACGCTAAAATCTCCTATACGTATTTTTATTAGAGCAGCATTGGTGTCAACTCACCATATATAAGGCAAACCTTTACTTTAAAAGGCACCAACGTAACAAATTACTCCAACATAACCTTATATTACGGTTAAAATACTGTTTGTTGCGAAGAACTAATATATTCTGGCTCCTTTTATTGAAATTCTACCTATCTTCAAATCTATGTCATCTGCTGCAATTCTACAGGTATATTATATATTATATAAAGTGAGTTGGTTTTGAAGTTACATTGTTGATTCTTTTACTGTTTGAATTAATATATAAGTAGAAGGTTGCCTTTTCCAAACTTCTCACATTTCTTCGCTAAATTTGTAATGGTTTTTTGGAAATAGTGCCTACTCTTACATTTGAGTCACCTTTAATATAATATAGGTTGCGGTCTTGATATAAACACCTGACCCATTAAGTAATATATTTTGTGAGTATAAAAATAAAAATTGTATATGGTGTAGAAAAGACAACTCATTCAGTATAGTCAAGCGAACATTGGTTGCACTTGGGTGGTGATAATTATTATAATCAAGGTTGCGGTCTTGATATAAACACCTGACCCATTAATCATATTATTTACATATGTCAGTATAAGCTAAAATTGTATAGTGTAGAAAAAGGCAATTCATCCAGTAGACCGGTTTCGTCCTTATTGCCTTTTCTGCACTATACAATTCTTAGTTTATACTGACATATGTAAGTAATTAATGGGTCAGGTGTTTATATCAAGACCGCAACCTTGATTATAATAATTGTTATCACCACCCGCGCAACCAATGTTCGTTTAATTATATAAATGTTCATTATCAATACCACTTCCCCATGTAGTGTGGTGTCTGTTCAGTAATGACAGATTGGGCATGGTTAGTTGGAACTTTCGGGTCTAAATGGATGCCATATGAGCTCCACCTAAAGGGAAAAATAGACTAACCAAGTTACATTAATTAGTATATAACTGAAAATTGTGTGCAGTGTAGTGTGCGGCAGGATAGCTCAGTGGTTAGAGCACCAGATTCCGAAGCAGACGTGCCCAGGTTCGATATCCTGTCCGCGGCAAATTCTGGCCAGTACTTGATGAGTTCCCAATAAGGACGAAACCGGTCTACTGGATGAATTGCCTTTTCTACACTATACAATTCTTAGTTTATACTGACATATGTAAGTAATTAATGGGTCAGGTGTTTATATCAAGACCGCAACCTTGATTATAATAACTAATTCAGTAGACCGGTTTCGTCATTATTGGGAACTCATCACGTGCTGGCCAGAATTTGCCGTGGACAGGGCTCGAACCTGGGCACTTCTGCTTTGAAATCTGGTTTTCTAACCACAGAGCGACCGTGACGCACACTTCACACAATTTGAAATTATATACTAACGAATCTTACTCGGATGGTCTTTCTTCTTTTAAGTGAAGCGCATATGGCGTCCATTTAGACACATAGTTCCAACTAACCATCAGAAATATATCGTTATTAAACAGAAACCACACTACATGGGGAAGTGATATTGAAATAAACATTTATAAAATTAAACAGATATTAATTGAGCGGGCAGTAATAACAATTACTATTATCAAGGTTCCGATCGTGACATAAACACCTGACACGTTATTTAAATATATTTGTCAGTAAAAACTAAGAATTGTATAGTGTGCACGAGAAGGCTGTGCAAATTCTGGCCAGTGTTTGATGAGTTCCCAATAAGGACGAAAACCGGGTCTACTGGATTGTTTGCCTTTTCTAAACTATATTTTAATTCTCTGACTCATTATATTGTATCGGTCACGTGTTTATATCAAGTTCGCAACCTTGATTAGTAAATTTTAGTCACCGCCCACTCGATAATCGTTCGTTCGTGCTGAATCGCCGTTATATGTGCTTGCAGGTCGCTGCCCCTCATTCATGCTGACTGGCGCTTTATCACTACGACCTATTTAATAAACGTTTTACTAGGTACGCAACACTAATTTTTTAATTGTAGGTAATAAGTCCTTTCGACATAGAAAATTTATCGTGAGGCCAACAATAAAGTCAAACCAGTCACAAATATAGAGAACTCCAAAAAAAGTTAAGATTAATATTTTGAAAAAGTCTGAATTGGCATAGATAAAACGTTCATGCAAAGGAATGCAACAGCTGTGAATTTGTTTTGCAATAAACACAAAGCGAGCAAAATAACTACCACAAAAAGACCACACATTCAATCGATCATAGTAACGTCTGTGTCTATTTGCATGTTCACAAAACACATTCTAGACTGTTTTGTTATCGAAATAAATAAATTTGACAAATAACGAGCTGAGATTGATAATACTGCTGTCAATAAAATATGAAATGTTATCGAAAGCATATAAATGGGTAACAAACAACCATTCAATTTGAGCAAGTAGTATATGATGGTGATATAGCAAGCAATTCATATGCAAAGTTTTCAGTATTTTGCGTGAATGATCGAAGCTCGCGACTAATGAAACTTATACATTGAACAGTTCTATTGAAGATTTTTTTGTTGATATTGTAAATTTGTGAAATCATTGTTGAATTTTAATTTTGAAATGAATTTGACCGATTTAATTATCCATGAATTATTTTGACAAGATAGAGAAAATGTAAGCGTGGTAAAGGTACAGCCATTGCTATAAATTAAAGTAAAAAGTAAAATTTATTTCTTGCCCTTGTTAGACATTTATTACAGAATTTAGCACGACACAAATTAATGATATTTTATTGAAAGCTGCATAAATTAAGTCAGTATATCCAATGATTTTGTGTTCATAGCTATTCTGTTAAATCCGCGACAGGAAGGCTCAGTGGTTAGAGCAACAGATTCTGAAGCAGACGTGCCCAGGTTTGAGTCCTGTCCGCGGCAAATTCTGGACAGTACGCCAAAATGATCTTAATAAGGACGAAAGCGGTCTTCTGGATGACTTGCCTTTTCTACGTTATACAACGCTTAGTTTATAATGACAAAAGTTTGTATATAATGGGACTGTTGTTTACCTCATGATCGCACTAATGATTTAAATTTATCTGCTATTACCTCTATCTGAAGAATATCAAATAACATCAACCTAGTAATATTCATGATCAACTCAAAATTGTGGTTTATAAATCTTAATAGCTACTACCATCTCAAGGCTGTCGATGATTTGTTACTATAAGATTACGTTTATTTTTGGAAGTATTAAACAAATGTTTCTGAATTTATGAAGAGAAACTAATAATTTCAACATTAATATAATAGATGAAGCATCTGTGGAAATCATTGATCAGAAAATTGTCTAGGCTGTTAAAGTTATTTCGAATGTAATGAAGACCTATAATATCAGAAGTTTATTGAGAATTATTAAACAGTTTTTTATGTATTTATCACAAGAAAAGAGTAATGTTGCCAATTATTTGTTGGATGGAGCATCTGTGGAAATGTTTTACCAGAAAATTTTTAAGGTTGTTAAAGTTGCTTCGAATGTATTTAGGAGGACCTTAATTGAGACCTACCATTTAGGTATCTCTAGTTATAGTTATTTGTGTCAACCAATGTGTTCGGTAGATTTGGGACGTACTTTTGAAGGCAAGCGGTTAAAATGACAGAGTTACCGCAATACACATTAATAATTATTGGTAAACGAATTTGGTAAGTTATCTTGATCTTGTTGGATCATATTTCGTAGATTATTTCATACACCAAAATCCTTGAATGGGTCATATATGACTACTTAGATTATATGCTGCCGACGAAGATGGTTTTACAAAGAGTCATAAATATGCTTTGTGTTTGAAATTCTATAATTTAAATGGATTGAAAAGATTTTAATGTGAACCTTTTTATTCATAGTTCGAAAATGTTTCATTCAATATATTCCAACGCTAACCAAAGAGCTGTTAACAAGCAGAATACTAACCCATACACAATTAGACTACGACATTTCCGTCTATTGAATACGAAGCTGTCTAACTAGATGATTATCGGTTAGTCAAAATTCTAGGATTTGAGCAAAGTTGACAGTGGGCCATAGTACTAGATGCCGCACAATTACAATGTATTTTTGGTTGTGCACAAGAACATATCCTGTTTTGCATGATCTTAAATTTGAAGATGGTCTAAAACTTATTTTTTTAAACCTTCCAAAATGTTCAAAAAATCACGAAATAACATGGCAACAAACATTTTCTTTTGGGGTAAGCATATCTTATAGATTGAAATGAGAATGAGTGCTAAGAATTAAAAGCTGTAGAAATGCTCAAGATCGAATTCTATTTATAATCGTATATTTACACTTATATAATAATTTGAAGGCAATCAATCCGCTAAATGCTGCAAAAGTCCTTGGGACTTTTATTCACAAATAACAAATATCGTTAGAGCCACCGAAAATGTAATTACCTTAATTGAGGGAGCAGTAATCTCTAAATGAATTATATTAATCGTTTGCATAACATCGATTCGCCAAGTCAATCAGTATCCTGTCTATACTTGAAAAGCAATCAATAATTATTAAACGAATTTAATGGAAAACTTTCAATGAAAATAAGTTCAGTTTGTTTGCATTCCTTAATTCACAGAAACAATATTTTTAAATAAAAGCAGTATGGTTTTGTAGGCTGTGCTTCTAATTAACAATATTTCTTGTAGAATGTTGATCTACATTTTATATGAAACAAGTTCCTTGATGACAAATAACAGTCACAAGACTCAGGTTGTTGGCTGCATATCCCATATTATGAGTACCAAAACCCGTTAGATAGTTCTTATTTTCCAATACCCTGAAGATCTGGAATATGTCACCGACCAAAACTATAAATTTGCCACTTGGTGGTTTCACTTTCAAGAAATTTTGTGGTTAGATTCGATGATTATGTGTTTCAAAGGTTTTTATCTTTAAAAAATCTATATTTTTACTAATAAAATGACCACAGAGACTTAAATAATCAGAATTGGTTTTGTCTTGAGAAAATTATCTTAAAGTTATCAACAATAATTGATTACATTTTTAATTTATTTTCTATTGCTCCGAATAAAAGAAATGTGGGGAAACGGCATAATCTTGTTTCTTTTCCTTTTTTTGAATTTATGACAGTTATTTGAGATATTGACATTTTGTTGAATTACGACTTGTCTTAAAGTAATAACTGTCATATTTTAAAGCAACAATTTATTATTTTTAATGAATGATAGAATGAATACAATTTAAACGGAAAAATAATTTGTTAAATGTAATATGATTACTCTGTTTTTAATTCTTATATTCGTACAATTTATATTCAACTTCCGATGTCGCACTTGAAGTTAAATATATATTTAAAATGTTGAATTGAAGCTAAATAAATACTTGATTGAATCTTTGTGAATTATTATTTGTTCTTAAGTACCTTAAAATGCATATTTGGGGCAACCATAATATGGTTTTGAATTAAAGCAGTTTTTGATAAGTAATAATTTATAATTATAATTATAATATCTTGTGAGTTTTCTGAAATTACCCTGACGTTTTATGTTTATTTTTAAAATAACAACAACTCTGATATTGAAGTATGTAATAATTGATCTTTCAACAATAAAATGTCATTCGGCACGAGCAATAAAATCTAAAATATGTCTCGGTTTTCACTTGCTCTTCAAATGCATTTTCATACTATACTATTACCGTTACCTTGAAATGTGTCATAGATTTGAAGAAAAAATATAAATCGAGTAAAATTTTTCATGCGAAATTTTGCTTACGTTTCATAAAAACATTGTATTATATTAGCTATGTTATTGCTTATTGCGGAGCACTGATATTTAAGCAATTTTATATTAAGTGCTGCACACCTGGTAACAGATTAGTTCAGTTGTGACCAGATGGATAAACAAAAGACAGCATGAACGGAAAGTATAATCTCGTGCACATTCGTTTAGAGCTTACTGGCGACTCATCTGTAGGAGCCGGTTTTATTCCCAATAACAATTATATATTTGTTAATGTAATGTGGGAAAAACGCATGGCATCCTATTTTAACGCTTTTAATGAATGTGTTAAAATTTTTGTCATTAGAAAATGTTTAGAGGAATTGTAAAACATGGATCCAATCCAATTATTAAGAAATTTTAGGTCAAAGAAAAACTTTGCAAACTAACATGTGATATTTCGCAATCAATGGTTGTTTAACCTGTGATTAATGGCCTGCTTTCTTGTTGGTTCATTATTAATTAGCTTACAATTATTGTAGAAGTTGTGAATTTTAGTGTGAAAAGTTTACTAAATTTGTTTTAATAAACTAAGAAATCTGGTAAGGCATCGTTTAATCTTCTGTATTTTAAATAGATTTTTCCAAATTAATTTATTCTATGTCAATGTGAGCACGTTTATCTATAAAAACTGCAACGAGAATTTCAATTTAGTAATTAAAAGTCTATAATAAAGAGATAAAGCCAAATACGGTATCAAATCTAACAATATGAAATACATTATAGTAATTCATTACAAGTAAGTCATTATAATTATAGTAACGTGACTTTCAAAATATTGCCTAAATTAAAGCGCAACTTTTTTAGATAAACAGATTTATTCAAAACCGCCAAAGAATTTTATATTTCTTTCTACCAGATCTTAAGTCAATTGAAGTATTTGTTACTTTATATATTAAATTTAAAATCCCAATTGTTCAGATTAGATTATATGTATACATTGTCCAATACTTGAGGCAAACACCACACACAGCCAATTCATCAAATTAAATCTAATTTATGCACAAATTTCTTTTGTCTATATTACTGCAGAGTGTCTATTTAGCAACTGAAAGCTTATGCAATGCATGGTTTCTTTTCATTTCTTTATTTGAAAACCCTATGTAAATGCGTTTATTTTAAAATTGATCTATATATATATATATATATATATATATATATATATATATATATATATATTGTGCTTGGTAATTGCGTTAAGATTTTTACCTCGCCAGTGAGTTTTGACTAAATTTCTTTTGAATTCATTACATTATTTATTCGCTAGTACTAGCAATAAAGCGCAATAAGCCTCTACCGCCCATATGTAAAAATTATTGGACTGTTCGATTGTAAACCTTTTATCATTTACATATATTTGGAATGAGAATGAATTCTAAGAATGAAGGGTGACGGAAATGGTCAAGATCAGATTTTTATTATAAATATACATTAATTCATTAGATGAATTTTTATTTGCACGGACGTCTGTAACTAATCATGTTATTTTCTGTGAATGTTGCGACATGTCAACCAAGTAATATTCACTTTTAAGAAAAACTAGGTACGTCAATATGTTTACCTTTATTGAAGCTATATTAATAAATCGACGGTATTCAGAACAGTGCATGCAAACTCAATTTGTTCGTAGACTGGCCTTACAATGGGGATTTCAAAGCCCCATATAAAATAGCATTTAGTTACGCTTCCCCTTTTTCAATATTTTAAAATAATATTTTTTTCGTATTTTTAACGTGAACTGTTCTTCTCTCTAATTATAACTTCTTTCTGAGCAATCATTGCTTGTGCTTGAGGTGAAAGCAGTACTTTAAGTCAAATTTGCTCACATGACATGGACAATAATCCTATAGTATCTAACCAGTGACTCACGGTAGTGTAGCTTCGTTGTGCGACTGGTTAATTGCAATGGGATTGTTGTTTGTATTAAGCACGTGAACTTGATTTAAATAATAACTTCTTTTTGGTTTTATTTGTTCATTACCCCAGCAAAATCAATTGACAATATGGAGCACTAGTTTGTAAATTTGAATGTATTATTTAAATTCATATCGGGTAGTAAAAGTTTTATTTATTTTAAGAAAACTGTCATACAAGAATTATTTTTACATGTGATAATATTTTTTATTTACCTGAACAGCCGATTTAATAGCGATACTATTTCCCGCATAGAAGAAAGTTGAGGCGACATTAACACGCAAATTTCATACAGACCAACTACACGTGTTAATTAAAGTAGCATACTTGCCTTTCCCAGCAACAAAAGAGAAATATACGATAGAATCGACTTCAAATATTATTTTCCAATATACATTTACAAGTTGTCGATAAACATAAGTAGGCCGATAGAACAAACTGTAAATTACTTGAATGAAAGTGCTTTGCATATTAAACACTTGTTTTAAATCAAATGGTATATATAAGTCACCAATAGGACAAAATATCACTGAAGCTTCAAATGTATGTTTTCCGGATGTGAAATTTAATAATAAGTAAATGCAATAACAGAACTAATTTGGCCACATTTTAAGTTCTGTGGAAAAACAAACAGTAGCCTGATTTATAGAGGTAGAAAAGGCATGTTCGGTTATTAATCTTGAAATGAAGGCGATGCACACAATTGACTGGTTGTTACCTTATATTACGCTCTTTCCACGTCTAAATTTACTGTTTAGTTTTTCCCTTTATACATATATATATATATATATATATATATATATATATATATATATATATATATATTCTTATAATTAGGAAAACACAAATAACAAAGTGGATAAAGGCCATTTATTTCGTGAATACTAATCATCTCTTATACAATCATACATATTTATATATTTTGGGTTTTCAATTGATTATGCTAGTGGTAACAAATCTGACTCGTTTTTACTGTTGTTTCTTGTTTTGACTAGTTGGTGAGTGTGTATGCGTTTGTGTTTGTGTGTATGCGTGTTTGCATGTAAAGGTCAATCTCGCAGTATTGCGAAGTGATGTCTGATATCTTGTCATTATTGTTTTGATAGCTTGAGAATTAACCATTTGTGCGCATTGTTCACTGTTACATATACAAGTGCTATTTTTCCCAGTATAGTTGATCGTTTCACCTCGTTGCGCAAAGTTGTCGTTTTCACGTGGTAACAACGCCAGTGTGGATTGCAGTGTTAAACGCTCACATTGTTTGGAGACTTCTGTCATCGTATGCGCCTCTGTTATTTCCACTTCAGTTTGTTGCCAATCCGATTGTACGTTTGTTGATTCTAGTCGAGGGTCTTTTTGTTCTTGGCTGGATACTAGTAGATTGTTGTTGAATTTTGTTATTTTTGGCCAGTCGATAAGAATATCACGTTGATGAAACTTTTGAATATTAAGGCCAGGTGCTTGTTGCTTTATGTAAAGGGCTTTGTAGATAAATAATAATTTTCTGGTTTTGCTTTATGTAGAATTATGAAATTGGTCGAATTGACAGGGTGCCCCGTTGCCAATATATGATCGTAAATAGCTGATTTTCCTGACGGTGGCATGCCTTTGTTAATCAATTTCTGTGGCAAATGATGCTGGATTCTGCTTATCAAATGCTTTTTTGTACGCCCGATATATGTGCTACCGCACATACATGAGAATTTGTAGCACTCATAGGTCGGTAAAATCTTGAACTTCCTTCATATTCAGATGATGTAATTTTTGGCCTCAATTGATGGGTTCTCACTTGTCCCTTCTTCTTTAAGCCTTCAATTAGCTGATTGTCTGAAAATGACGTTGGATCAAGATTTTCCATTGTTCTTTGTCCTATATTTCGAGACTTCATTTCCAGTCTCATCTTCAGGGTTGACACAATACGCACAGGAGTAAAACACAACTTGTGACAAATGTGGTATCCTCATTCAAGACAGATATATTTATATCTATTTTAATTCTAAAAGTATTTTTAATTGTCTTCCTAATATCCGGTCTTCATACCTAGTCTCTAATACTCAAATGTATACAAAAACTTATCCCTGTCCCCCTCTGCGCACACAACTACCTATAAACATGTGTATTTTACTAAAGTGACATTTATTGAATAACTATAAGCACACTTAATGTATTGATAAACACGCCTATCACTGATATCTATATTTTAATTGCTGTTCCGGACGCATAGAAAGATCAACAAATTTTGAATTCAATATTGCAGTAATCCTCACATGCCCCCCAGTTCACCTAATTCCATCCAGCTTGCAATCGGTTATAGACAGAGAGATTAAAAAACTGTTGAAAGTCTATAGAGTATTATTCTATCGTTTTGACAAGACCGAATACGGAGTTTACACTAACGAAATCGTCTCTCAGCCAAATACACATTAATACTCATATCCTATATAAATTAGTTTCTCCATTAAAATATCTGTGTCGGATATACCTATATAATAAATTTTATATTTATTTACTTATTCATAATTACATATATACTCACTTCTTATAAAAACATCCATATAATTCCATAGGCTATATATTATGTATATATAGATAAGCATATAAGCAACCATGTGGGTTCTTCCCACATCTTTTATAAATATCTATATATCCTTCATATATATCTATATATATATCATATACTTACGTGTATACCTTATATATATATATATACGAATATATATATATATAAAATTAGCAATCTTTTATATTTAAATTTTATTTTTACTTATTTATATTTATATATACAACACCCACATCTTATAAAATATCCATTTATACATACGTCCACACGCTATCTATGTATATATAGATAAGCATATAAGCAACCATGTGGGTTCTTCCCACATCTTTTATAAATATCTATATATTCATGTATATATATATATGTATATATATATATACACGTGTATATACCATATATATAATATGAATCTCATACAAGCAACACTGTGAGTCCCGCAACGGATAAATTATATCAGTCAAAATGCTTTTGATAATATTTATATATCTCTTTTATTGTCTATCTATATACCCCTATATATATATGTAGATACATGTATCTATAAGAAATGAAATGGGTTCTTTGAACTTCAACTACTTACAATTCTCCTTGAGTGTATAGTATATATACTAATTTTACTCACAATTTATATGTATATATAAATATCAAAGCATATATACCTACCCGTCTACACCTCATATATATATATATATATATATATATATATATATATATATACATAATGCCTATCTCAATTCACATAAGCAACCATGTGAGCTTTTCTCACCTTATATATAAAATCTAAATATTCTTCTACATATATATTGTGAATATCTAAATAAGCATTTAAGCAACCATGTGAGTTCACCCCACATCTTATATGAATATTTAGAATCATATATCGGAACAAACACCGCAAGATTGTACGGCAAACCAAAAGCTCATAAAGCCGTGACAGCCTCAGGAGCTCCTTCGATGCGGCCCATTATGTCAATGATCAACGCTCCACAACATAAACCAGCCAAGTTTCTCTGCAAACTACTTGAACCAATACGGAGCATCATAAACACTAACACTATCAAGGACTCTTTCGAATTAGCAAATGAACTGAAGGGGAAGAACATCCTACAGAATAAGATGGTCTCGCTTGACGTCTCATCCTTATTTACAAACATACCACTGGATAAGACAACGGAGATCTTGTGTGATCTCATCAAAAATGAGTTTATTGACTTCCCTATAGACACCAATGACATCAAAGACCTCATATTAGCATGTACTAAAAACGTGCAATTTACTTTCGAAGGTATATACTACCGCCAGATCAATGGTGTAGCTATGGGAAGCTGCATCGCACCCCTCCTGGCAGATGTATACATGTATCACCTGGAAAAAACGAGTCTGAAAGGTATAATTGACCAGTGCGCATTCTACAAAAGGTATGTAGATGATATCTTGTTGTTCATCTCAGAAGCAGCAGACCCTTCCGAAATCCTCAAACAAGCAAATGGAGTCGATCCAGACATCAAATTCACTCTCGAAGTAGAGAAAGACGACAGTTTCCCATTCCTTGACATCAAACTCACTCGAGAAGCAAACGGAGATTTGACACTGGCCATACATAGAAAATCCACTTTCACTGGACAATACATTCATTACAACAGTAGTGTGCCAAAATCCCACAAAAGAAACTTAGTAAACAACCTAGCGAACAGAATCAGGAAGATCTGCTCTGAACACAAGATTGAGGAAGAACTGGGCTACCTCAGGAATATTCTGCTAATGAACAACTACCCAGAGCGGTTCATTGATGTCAACATTAGACCACGGCAGATTCGTACTAGAGAGGACACCGGCAAGCAGGTTTTCCTAAACTTACCATTTAGAGGCGACATACCAGCCTCAATAATTGCACGGCGGCTGAATAGAATAACTAAGGACAACTTTCCCAGTGTTAAAGTTAATATGACATTCAGTACACAGAGAATCATGAGGTTGGATGCCAAAGATCAATTGCCAATTCTCTCCAAATCATTCATAGTCTACAAATTCTCATGTATGTGCGGTAGCACATATATCGGACGTACGAAGAAGCAATTGATAAGCAGAATCCAGCAACATTTGCCACAGAAATTGATTAACAAAGGCTTGCCACCGTCAGGAAAATCAGCTATTTCCGATCATATATTGGCAACGGGGCACCCTGTCAATTCGACCAATTTCACAATTCTACATAAAGCAAAATCTGAAAAATTACTTTTTATCTACGAAGCGCTTTACATAAAACAACAAGCACCTGAACTTAACATTCAAAAGTTTCATCAACATGATATCCTTATCGACTGGCCAAGGATAACAAAATTCAACAACAATCTACTAGTATCCAGCCAAGAACCAACAGGCCCTCGACTAGAATCAACAAACGTACAATCGGATTGGCAACAAGGTGAGGTTGAGATAACAGAGGCGCATACGATGACAGAAGTCTCCAAACAGTGTGAGCGTTTAACACGACAATCAACATTAGCGTTGTTACCAAGCGAAAATAGCACCCTTGCGCAGCGGGGTGAAACGATTAACTATACTGGGAAAAATAGCACTTGTATAGATAACAGTGAACAATTTGCACAAAGGGCTAACTCTCAAGTTATCAAAACAATCATGACAAGATCTCAGACATCACTTCGCAATACTGCGAGAATGACCTTTACATGCAAACACACATACACAACACAAACACAAACGCATACACACTCACCTACTAGTCAAAACCAGAAACAGCAGTAATAACGAGTCAGATTTGTCACCAATAACATAACCAATTGACAACCCAAAATGTATAAATATGTATGATTGTATAAGAGATGTTTAGTATTCACGAAATAAATGGCCTTTATCCACTTTGTTATGTGTTGTTTTCCTAATTATAAGAATATATATATATATATATATATATATATATATATATATATATATATATATATATATATATATTTAGATAAACATATAAGCAACAACGTGAAATTCTCTCACATCTTATATAAATTGAAATGTTCATCATATATATATATATATATATCATATATATATATATATATATAACTATAGCCAAATTACCTCTTTCTAACTCCATCTAATTCGTTCTGTTTTTTCTCAGATTCATAGTCGCGGTCTCTTATTTGGATTTATTGTTAGCTCTGATTCCTCCAATCTACGTTTCTTTCCATTCGAGAAGGCTTCATTAAATATTGGGCCTAATGATTTTTCTACACATGTCATATTCATGACGTTCATTCCTGATTTTATTTCAATTGATTCTCTAATCAACCTGGTTAATCTATTTCGGTTACATAGTGCAATCCGTTTACAGCCGTCCCAGTTTATCTGATGACCTGTCTCCATTGAGTGCCTGGCTAGATCTGATCTATGACTATGTCTGTATTTGCATGCAGTCTTATGTTCACCTCTACGTACCTTTATTGGACGCATGGTTTCACCTATATACCTAAGATTGCAATCTTTACAAGGTATCTCATAAACCCCTGATGTGTTGAGCGGTTCTATTTTTTCTTTCTGATTCGGTAACTTATTGCCTATTGTAACTGATTGTCTTAACACTGTTCTTATGTTGTATTTCGTTGCTAATATCCTAATCTTTCTACTTAATTTGGAATCTGGTAGAACCAGAGTTCTGTGCTTATCTTCATTCTGATTATCTAAATCTCTTACCCGTTTCTCCTGGGTTATTCTTCTATTAAATCGCAATAATGTCTCCTTTATGATTTTCTCAGTTAATTTTTCCGGATAACCATTTATCCTGAATATTTCTTTCAATTTCATCAGTTCTTTGTCCCTATATTTTAAATCCACTATTTTAAGACTTCTTATTATCATAGATTTTAGAATGCCTATTTTCATCCCAAACGGGTGATTAGAGCAATAATTCAGGAGGATACCAGAATAAGTATCCTTCCTGTAAATATCTTTCTCTAATGTCTGACCCATTCGTTTTAATTTTACATCTAGAAACGATAATTCTTCTTTGTTTTCTTTTTCCAATGTGAATTTTACCTCTCCCAGTTGATTAGCTAAATACAGAAAATTCTCCAACTCATTGTCCCCGTGATTCCAAATTAGGAAGATGTCATCTAGGAATCTTAAATATAAGCTTGGTTTGAGGGGAGATCTAAGTAGGAGATTTTTTTCTAAATAATGCATATAAATATTAGCGACTGGGACCGATAATGGTTGTCCCATAGGAACACCTTTAACTTGAAGGTAGAATTCATTTCTAAATATAAAGTATGTAGAGGACATACAAATTTTAAACATTTCCATAATACTCCTTAACATCATTTTACTCCCTTCTAGTATTTCAGGGTATTCCGTTAGACAACGTTGGACACACTCTAATGCAACCTGTACCGGAATGTTCGTATACATAGATACCACATCCAGGCTTGCCAGTTTATCATTCTCTAATAATTTATATTTACTAATAATATCAGTAAAGTGATAAGTATTCTTTAATGTATATTCTAGAAAATAGGTGTATTTTCTTATTCTATGGCACAGCAATTTGGACAATTTGTAAGTTGGAGAATTCTGGACTTTGACAATTAACCTAAGTGGATTGTTTAGTTTATGAATTTTTACTGGACCATACACTCTGGGAGAGAGTGAATCTCTTTGTATATATATATATATATAGATATATATATATATAGGATGAACATTTCAATTTACATAAGATGTGAGAGAATTTCACGTTGTTGCTTATATGTTTATCTAAATATATTTAACAAATATGTGTATCTATATTTATATATATACATATATATTCGCAGATACATATATATGGATGATTCTAAATATTCATATAAGATGTGGGGTGAACTCACATGGTTGCTTAAATGCTTATTTAGATATTCACAATATATATGTAGAAGAATATTTAGATTTTATATATAAGGTGAGAAAAGCTCACATGGTTGCTTATGTGAATTGAGATAGGCATTATATATATATATATATATATATATATATATATATATATATATATATATATATATATATATATATATTCTTATAATTAGGAAAACAACACAAATAACAAAGTGGATAAAGGCCATTTATTTCGTGAATACTAAACATCTCTTATACAATCATACATATTTATACATTTTGGGTTGTCAATTGGTTATGTTATTGGTGACAAATCTGACTCGTTATTACTGCTGTTTCTGGTTTTGACTAGTAGGTGAGTGTGTATGCGTTTGTGTTTGTGTTGTGTATGTGTGTTTGCATGTAAAGGTCATTCTCGCAGTATTGCGAAGTGATGTCTGAGATCTTGTCATGATTGTTTTGATAACTTGAGAGTTAGCCCTTTGTGCAAATTGTTCACTGTTATCTATACAAGTGCTATTTTTCCCAGTATAGTTAATCGTTTCACCCCGCTGCGCAAGGGTGCTATTTTCGCTTGGTAACAACGCTAATGTTGATTGTCGTGTTAAACGCTCACTGACTGTTTGGAGACTTCTGGATATCATGTTGATGAAACTTTTGAATGTTAAGTTCAGGTGCTTGTTGTTTTATGTAAAGCGCTTCGTAGATAAAAGTAATTTTTCAGATTTTGCTTTATGTAGAATTGTGAAATTGGTCGAATTGACAGGGTGCCCCGTTGCCAATATATGATCGGAAATAGCTGATTTTCCTGACGGTGGCAAGCCTTTGTTAATCAATTTCTGTGGCAAATGTTGCTGGATTCTGCTTATCAATTGCTTCTTCGTACGTCCGATATATGTGCTACCGCACATACATGAGAATTTATAGACTATGAATGATTTGGAGAGAAGTGGCAATTGATCTTTGGCATCCAACCTCATGATTCTCTGTGTACTGAATGTCATATTAACTTTAACACTGGGAAAGTTGTCCTTAGTTATTCTATTCAGCCGCCGTGCAATTATTGAGGCTGGTATGTCGCCTCTAAATGGTAAGTTTAGGAAAACCTGCTTGCCGGTGTCCTCTCTAGTACGAATTTGCCGTGGTCTAATGTTGACATCAATGAACCGCTCTGGGTAGTTGTTCATTAGCAGAATATTCCTGAGGTAGCCCAGTTCTTCCTCAATCTTGTGTTCAGAGCAGATCTTTCTGATTCTGTTCGCTAGGTTGTTTACTAAGTTTCTTTTGTGGGATTTTGGCACACTACTGTTGTAATGAATGTATTGTCCAGTGAAAGTGGATTTTCTATGTATGGCCAGTGTCAAATCTCCGTTTGCTTCTCGAGTGAGTTTGATGTCAAGGAATGGGAAACTGTCGTCTTTCTCTACTTCGAGAGTGAATTTGATGTCTGGATCGACTCCATTTGCTTGTTTGAGGATTTCGGAAGGGTCTGCTGCTTCTGAGATGAACAACAAGATATCATCTACATACCTTTTGTAGAATGCGCACTGGTCAATTATACCTTTCAGACTGGTTTTTTCCAGGTGATACATGTATACATCTGCCAGGAGGGGTGCGATGCAGCTTCCCATAGCTACACCATTGATCTGGCGGTAGTATATACCTTCGAAAGTAAATTGCACGTTTTTAGTACATGCTAATATGAGGTCTTTGATGTCATTGGTGTCTATAGGGAAGTCAATAAACTCATTTTTGATGAGATCACACAAGATCTCCGTTGTCTTATCCAGTGGTATGTTTGTAAATAAGGATGAGACGTCAAGCGAGACCATCTTATTCTGTAGGATGTTCTTCCCCTTCAGTTCATTTGCTAATTCGAAAGAGTCCTTGATAGTGTTAGTGTTTATGATGCTCCGTATTGGTTCAAGTAGTTTGCAGAGAAACTTGGCTGGTTTATGTTGTGGAGCGTTGATCATTGACATAATGGGCCGCATCGATATATATATATATATATATATATATATATATATATGAGGTGTAGACGGGAAGATAGATATGCTTTGATATTTATATATACATATAAATTGTGAGTAAAATTAGTATATATACTATACACTCAAGGAGAAATTGTAAGTGGTTGAATTTCAAAGAACCCATTTCAATTGCTTATAGATACATATATCTACATATATATATATATATATATATATATAGGGGTATATAGATAGACAATAAAAGAGATATATAAATATTATCAAAGCATTTTGACTGATATAATTTATCCGTTGCGGGACTCACAGTGTTGCTTGTATGAGATTCATATTATATATATGGTATATACACGTTATATATATATATATATATATATATCATGAATATATAGATATTTATAAAAGATGTGGGAAGAACCCACATGGTTGCTTATATGCTTATCTATATATACATAGATAGCGTGTGGACGTATGTATAAATGGATATTTTATAAGATGTGGGTGTGTGTATATATAAATATAAATAAGTAAAAATAAAATTTAAATATAAAAGATTGCTGATTATATATATATATATATATACATATATTCGTATATATATATATAGTGTATACACGTAGGTATATATATATATATAGTATAGATAGATAGGTATATATATGAAGGATATAATAACCCACATGGTTGCTTATATGCTTATCTATATATACATAATATATAGCCTATGGAATTATATGGATGTTTTTTTTATAAGAAGTGAGTATATATGTAATTATGAATAAGTAAATAAATATAAAATTTATTATATAGGTATATCCGACACAGATATTTTAATGGAGAAACTAATTTATATAGGATATGAGTATTAATGTGTATTTGGCTGAGAGACGATTTCGTTAGTGTAAACTCCGTATTCGGTCTTGTCAAAACGATAGAATAATACTCTATAGACTTTCAACAGTTTTTTAATCTCTCTGTCTATAACCGATTGCAAGCTGGATGGAATTAGGTGAACTGGGGGGCATGTGAGGATTACTGCAATATTGAATTCAAAATTTGTTGATCTTTCTATGCGTCCGGAACAGCAATTAAAATATAGATATCAGTGATAGGCGTGTTTATCAATACATTAAGTGTGCTTATAGTTATTCAATAAATGTCACTTTAGTAAAATACACATGTTTATAGGTAGTTGTGTGCGCAGAGGGGGACAGGGATAAGTTTTTGTATACATTTGAGTATTAGAGACTAGGTATGAAGACCGGATATTAGGAAGACAATTAAAAATACTTTTAGAATTAAAATAGATATAAATATATCTGTCTTGAATGAGGATACCACATTTGTCACAAGTTGTGTTTTACTCCTGTGCGTATTGTGTCAACCCTGAAGATGAGACTGGAAATGAAGTCTCGAAATATAGGACAAAGAACAATGGAAAATCTTGATCCAACGTCATTTTCAGACAATCAGCTAATTGAAGGCTTAAAGAAGAAGGGACAAGTGAGAACCCATCAATTGAGGCCAAAAATTACATCATCTGAATATGAAGGAAGTTCAAGATTTTACCGACCTATGAGTGCTATCAATTGTCCCGCACAAGAAAAATGCGGTCAAATCCACAACAAGAAGGACAGCACTGACAAAATAAATACATCTCTTAAAATGAGAATTTGTAGACTATGAATGATTTGGAGAGAATTGGAAATTGATCTTTGGCATCCAACCTCATGATTCTCTGTGTACTATATGTCATATTAACTTTAACACTGGGAAAGTTGTCCTTAGTTATTCTATTCAGCCGCCGTGCAATTATTGAGGCTGGTACGTCGCCTCTAAATGGTAAGTTTAGGAAAACCTGCTTGCCGGTATCCTCTCTAGTACGAATCTGCCATGGTCTGATGTTGACATCAATGAAACGCTCTGGGTAGTTGTTCATTAGCAAAATTTTCCTGAGGTAGCCCAGTTCTTCCTCAATCTTGTGTTCACAGCAGATCTTCCTGATTCTGCTTGCTAGGTTGTATACTAAGTTTATTTTGTGGGATTTTGGCACACTACTGTTGTAGTGAATGTATTGTCCGGTGAAAGTGGATGTTCTATGTATAGCCAGTGTCAAATCTCCGTTTGCTTCTCGAGTGAGTTTGATGTCAAGGAAGGGAAAACTGTCGTATTTCTCTTCCTCGACAGTGAATTTGGAAAAATCGAGCCTAAAAGGTATTATTGACCACTGCGCACTCTACAAAAGGTATGTAGATGATATCTTTTTGTTCATCTCAGAAGCAGCAGACCCTTCCGAAATCCTCAAACAAGCAAATGAAGTCGATCCAGACACCAAATTCACTCTCGAGGTAGAGAAAGACGACAGTTTTCGCTTCCTTGACATCAAACTCAGCTATTTCCGATCATATATTGGCAACGGGGCACCCTGTCAATTCGACCAATTTCACAATTCTACATAAAGCAAAATCAGAAAAATTATTATTTATCTATGAAGCCCTTTACATAAAACAACAAGCACCTGACCTTAATATTCAAAAGTTTCATCAACATGATACTCTTATCGACTGGCCAGGAATAACAAAATTCAACACCAATCTACTAGTATCCAGCCAAGAACAAACAGGCCCTCGACTAGAATCAACAAACATACAATCGGATTGGCAACAAACTGAAGTGGAAATAACAGAGGCGCATACGATGACAGAAGTCTCCAAACAATGTGAGCGTTTAACACTGCAATCCACACTGGCGTTGTTACCACGTGAAAACGACAACTTTGCGCAACGAGGTGAAACGATCAACTATACTGGGAAAAATAGCACTTGTATATGTAACAGTGAACAATGCGCACAAATGGTTAATTCTCAAGCTATCAAAACAATAATGACCAGATCTCAGACATCACTTTGCAATACTGCGAGAATGACCTTTACATGCAAACACGCATACACACAAACACAAACGCATACACACTCACCAACTAGCCAAAACAAGAAACAGCAGTAAAAACGAGTCAGATTTGTTACCACTAGCATAATCAATTGAAAACCCAAAATGTATAAATATGTATGATTGTATAAGAGATGATTAGTATTCACAAAATAAATGGCCTTTATCCACTTTGTTATTTGTGTTTTCCTAATTATAAGAATACTGTTTAAATTAAAAAGGAATGGACATCATATATATATATATATATATATATATATATATATATATATATATATATATTGATTTGTTGATATTTGAGAAATAAATGATTATTAAACGGTTCTTGCACCTGACAAAATATCTATTTTGTACATGGAAATGTTTCTATGAATTTATTTTAGGTAGATGTTGTGCCCTAAGAATAAATTTTAGTTATGCATTAAACATCCAAAAAGTGACTACCTTCTGAATTCGTGAAGTAAATATTTTAAATGTTGCGACATCTTCAAAGTGCAAAAAATCATGTATATTTCTTTATTTTGGTGTGCTATACTGCCTTTTTTATTACTATTTTTACTTAATTTGTGTACGAATTAATCCTTTTGCATACCCATTTGCTAAAAGTTATTGTAGGCTCCTTTATTTCATGGTCTTAAAATACCTTCTAACAGATATGCTTTATTCTGTTAGATTAAATGGCTATCAAATTTCATTTTAAGGAAATAGGACTGCGTTGTGACAATGTATATATTAGCTCTTTTATTTCTGTCTTTAGATTTTTCTCATTTATAAACTAAACTCTCGCTGTTCCAAAATTAGCACGTGAAGTTAAGGCACTATTTCAGACTGTGGGTCTGCAGGCTTGCCGAAATTTGGAATATGATGTTCCACGTTTAAAAAAATTACCAATTCAATTTAGTTCGACGTCTCTATTATTAATTATGAAGATATCAGTGACAAATCTCAGATAACTATGGATGTAATTTTGAATAAACAGTTGCATTTTTAATTTTACCATTCTATTGACTTGCTTGAATTATTGACCTATGAACTTAGATTCAAAATCCTTGATGCACTTGTGATAACGAATTTAATAAATACATGTAAATATATGAAATTAAGAACGGTTATTAGCGATAATTTTAAGAGGAAAAAACATGTCGCCGAAAGTAATGCTTATATTTTTAGTTTTAATTTCGTAAGCAAACATTTTCCAAGAACTTACTTTGCACAGATTTTCTTTGTTTACAACATTGAAAGAAGTATCGTTAGATATTTCTTGAATGATTGCGCAGTGCGATCGAGACATTTAGAGTATCCACGGTGTATTTTCGTGGACAATAAAGTTACACTATCAGTTTCGCAAAGTTTCAATTGATCCCTATTTCCTAGTACGCACCGAGATCATCTTCTTTGTGGTAGGGTACGGATTCGTCCCTTTCCTCCAAAGGTTTCGACATCATTTATATTAACTACGGGAAATAAGGTAGCCATTCAACGAAGATTAGTTTGCACTTCGCAACCAGTCAACGAAGATTAGATCGTATCTTATTTCGCCAGTCAAAGAAGATTAGATCGTTCCTTGTTTCCAGTGGTTATTTTGAATGGTGTTGAAGCCTTCACAGTAAAGGGACAAATCTGTATCCAGCCACCACGAGGAAGATCTCGATGCGTACTTGAAAATAGGTATCAATCGGAACTTTGTGAAACTGATAATCCAAATCTACTACTCAAGAAAGAAAAACTTGGATACTCTAAATTGCCTAATATTTCAATTTTTATGTAGAAATTTTATGTTCCCCTGTTCGATCTGTTATGGCGTGGTGATTTTTAGCATAATCGTTATCTATGGTGGTACTTTGTTCGTTTCAGTTTCTGTGCGTACCTTTGCCCATAATATCCCATTCTAGTTTTAGAAACTATGCGCCGAATTTACTACCTTCCGAAGGTACACAGGGTTATTTGAACGAGAAATTTGTCGCCAAAAAGATTATTATTGTCAATAATAAACTCTTCTTTGCACAGACTGGAAGCTGAAATAAAACACTCCTACGGCAAAAACGGTTTACTTCTCAAATAATTGTGTTCTGGTAACCTTTTATTTTGGGAAAAATATAAATTTTCACAATATCAAAAATAAAAAGGTGATGGATTTCGAGTTTAAAAATTTACATAAAATCATCCAAGTCGATTAAAACCATACACTTCTTCCGATAATTCATCGTTAGTAACTTACCTTTGTACACTATACGTAACATTGTAAATTTTCATTAAACAACTTTACCAAGTATAATTAATTCCAGTGATAAGTTTTAGTTCAACTCTATGAACTGACTAAAGAGACTTCGTCTGACAGTTTATTAGTCCTCATTTACATGCCCAATTCAGGTCAATTATAACTACAACCCTTTAATTCATAATACTGCAATATAAACGTGGGATTGGCCGAAGTGAATTTCATATTATTTAGTGAATATGTAAATATAACCGGCACGATTAAGGATTTTAATAGCGTGGACCATGGTTTAACTGCGAGTATAAAAACACCGAATTTCCGCAGTGCCTTCCATTCGCTAATAATTTTTATGTGTATCCGTTGTCAGTTTATATTGTGCCAAAATTATGTTGGTTATTCTGCGTAAATCCATATGTTGTCTCATTTATTTTATTAAGAGGGTATCCACGCTACACCAGATGTGTTTAGTTGAGTCGATTTTCTCAACTTTGAAGCTTTTTGTGATATTTATGTATCCGTTTGTGCCAGGATATCTCTTCTTATATATATATATATATATATATATATATATATATATGTATATATATATATATTAGAACACTTAAAATGTTAAAGCATTTTATATAACATTTATATTATTCTTCTCTCTTATTTTGTTTTTGAATTTTATTAACAGGAATAACATTTGTTGCAATAGTTATATTGATTTTATGCAGTTACTGTGCGTTTCGAATCTATAGAAACGGTTGCGGTTACTATAAAAGACAAATGTCTTTATCATTGTATTCGACAAAATTTGCGACGTCAAATAAATGCAATTGGCTTCATAAATGTATCTTGAAGCTGAATCATACTATTTGCTGTACAGGTAAGTGCAATACAAGAAATGCAAGTGGTATCGGAGCGGAAGTATCAGATGTCAGCAGAAGCAACATCCACCAAGAAAGTACTGCTATGTCAACCATTGAGCAATTTCCAAATTCAGACGATTATATAATTTATTTTTGAAGAATAAATCCTGGGAAAATTGGTAAATGGGCTAATGTTTTATATTTAAAGTATCCGCAAACGCTGTAGACACGATTTCAGGTGGTGTGAGATCATATGAACAATAATGTATTAAATCAGATATTTCAATATGCATCAGTGTTTTAGCCTTTATTGTAGCTAATGCCCAAATATATACTTTAATTGTTTTTAGAGCTTCTATCGACCTCGTCTATAAGCTAAGTTATGCTTTAAGGTGAATTTATATTCAGCTGTAGCCAATGTACAATAGATTTTCGCCTACCAAACTACTTAGAATTTCGTTGTAATGTTCCTACATTTATTGAGACGCCATATATAAACCAATATAATTCGGTTCAAAGTAAGTGACTAATGTTTAAACATTCTAATTTGGCAAGATTTAAATCATCCATTTAATTGTGCTTAAACATTTTAAAATATATAATACGAAACCTTCAATGACTGGCAAATGTCAACTCGTTTAAGTTAAGTATAACACTTAATTATATATTTTCCTAGTTTTAGTTAGCGATTCCTTTAAGGGTAAATTTGCTTAGAGTTTTGTGTATATGCCATGCTGATTTTTTCGTCATAAAACTTTGGAATGGAAACTAAAATTTTGGCAACTCATCTTCATAGCACTTCTCTTGTTACCAGAACATATTTTCATTACGTCTTTTAACGTGACAAACCAATTAAAGCTTAAGCTATATTTATCTATAATAAAAAGAGCACAAGTAATATACTGGCCAACTAAACTTGTTTATTATCTTGCTAACGATGACTGGTTTAATGAAAAATATCTTTTATAAACTTTGATTCAGTCCAGTATCTGAAACATTCATGATTCACATGAACAATTATCTTAAGCCGACAAAATTATCTCGGAACACATAATAGAATTAAATAATATTCTCGAGGATTAAGTAACAATTTGAGGTTGTCATTTTTTGCGTGGAAATGTTCTACAAATGAAAACCACGTGATTTTAACCTAGTCTTTGTTTTTAAGTATTTCTGAACATAGTTTTATCAATATACTCATAGGACTTTTAGTTTAGTCTTTCAAATCCCTTACAGCCTCTGATCTATTGATGTTTGCTCTAAAATAATACGATTTGTTGTAAAGAATGTTTGGATGAAGAAGTTTAACTGTACTTATCGAAAAAAATTTCACGAGATTAAAAATCCTAATTTGGAAATTGAAACCTTCATATATTGTTTTTATTTGTGCTTTGAATTCTATTATGTTCGTCTTCCTCTTTGAATTAGAAAGATAAGGCAATAATAAAGCTACTTTTAACGAATTTTTTTGTGGAAGCAGTTATTGTACTGACTTTAGGGTCTCTATTTAATCAGTAATACATGTTACGAAGTTGAGGTTTAAAACACGGCAAAATTGAACTCAAATATATGATTAAAATGAAAACGTTTATTTTCTCAAATATGACCGTTCTTAATTAAGTAATAACTCACGAGCTTAACTTCTTTGGTCCCAGCCTAATTCTTAAATTCCGAAATGTATTTGATAAGAAATGCGTGCATTGGTGAAAACAGAAAATGTATATTGTGCTCGTTTATATAATTAAATTGACGTAAATTCGTTTAAATTTTTTTCATAAATTTTAGTGCCAAACCAAATTCTTTCAAAAATTTTTTATCTTACTCACAAGGTGTGAAATTGTGTTTTAAAAACGGTTCAAGTAGCTCACTTTTTAACTGATAATAACAAAGAAATATTCTGGTTATTTTATCAATGTAATGTTTTTAAACCACGCATCCTATTTTTATTTTATATCTAATTGATAACCTTTCCTTGCCTTAATTGTATAAGTTTTTCCTATGAATTTCTTTCTTGATATTTTTAAAATATTTGGTCTGGTTACACAATTTTATTTTCGTTGAATTATGTTATTGTAGATTTGATCAATTTTCACCATTTATATATATGCGTACATCGTTTTTTTTTAATATTTGCTTATTTTGTTTTATAAATATTAATATTTTTTATTTCTAACGTTTCGTCTGTTTTAATTATAAAATTCATTTATTCGCCTGATCATCTAATAATTAAATTATTTAGTTTAAATAGGTTAAATATTAAAATTCTATTAGGTTATCGTTCCACCGCTTCCAAATTTAGTATCTTTAATTAAAATGGGGATTTAAAATAAAAGCATATGACAAACCAGCTGTCACCGTCACTCCTGGCTTTACTAATTTTAAACATATTTTTTATTATTGTTTATTAATAATATATGATAATAATAATATTATTATTAATAATAATATTATTATTATCTCAATAGCTGCTAAGCATACGAGAAAACTTTACTCGTTATCTTTCCACCATGAAAATAAACTTCATTCTAAGACTTTCTTTTATATCGAGTGGATTCTACCCTGATGTTTTGGGGACTCGTTTTCACAGATTGGCTACAATGATCGGTTTACGGTAACCTGGTATGTTTGCACTAAATGCTAACATTTGCAATGTTGGTCTACTGCAATTCATTTCAAACCAATTTTTTACAAGAAATATCCAAAAAAAGTCTGTGAAATACTGAAAACTCGCTTTCACATCATACAGCATTGAAACTGCAAATAATTAGGCTAACTTTTAATTAAGCTTGCAAAGTAGAGAGAAATACCAATCCCATTTTGTGTGACCAGTCAAACTATATAACAAGACTAGTGATCAGAAAATTAGGATGATTAAAATCAAATAATTAAAACGTACACACTAAAATAAAAACTGTCTCAATTGCTTGCTTATAAGGAAAAGAAAATTAGTGATGTATTATATTATTGTTAGCGAGGAAGTTGACTTGACAAATGATAGCAAGTTCGTACAAAAAATCTGGTTGCCCTAAGAATGTATGTTTTGATAAAATTACAAAATCGGGTATTCCATTCAGAATTAATGTTAATATTATGCATTCCCTGAGATATACAATTTCTAAATTTTCAAGCCATAGAATAAGAATTAATCCTACTACGTGAATCATACATTGAGGAATTGTTATTACATGTTTAAAATTTTTAGTGAATTTATACTGCATGAGAGTGATTGTTTGGTCAGCATAAATGTGGTACTAAACACAAAAACGTATCGGTACCAGAAGCCCTGGAATGGTTCAGACGTTTTGTTGTTAATAATTCCTTAATATTCGGTGGAAGTGAAATGACGATTAGGCCCATTATGGACATGAAGAATATATATTTCATCCACTTATTTTACATCTATAAAACAATTTTTAAAACCAACTTTTGGTTTCCCAATCAACATAGCTCTTTCGGCTAAATTAGCAAACATCTTTGTAATTTAAATTATGGACAGTACATGAAGTGTTCCCAAAAAGAACGAAACAGGTAGCAGTCAAATGTGTGTATATAATAGGACTGGTGATAAGTTCAAGATCGAAACCTGGATTTAATAATGGTTCTCAGCACCCATGCATCCAATGTTCGTTTAATTAAATAAATGTCCATTTCAATACCACTTCCAAATAAGAAGACTTAGATTAGCAGATACAGAACTTACGGATTTGGAATTAAGCCCACTGCAAGAAGTATTCAGGGATAATTCTTACCCTTGTAAGTAAATAGAGGCAACAATGACTATTTTTGTAAGTAAATTTGACCTTCATTCCAAATATGTCAGGTCCGTTAGAACGAAGGAGGACCGCAGAATCAATTTATTTCCTGACTAAAATACTAAGCAGAAAAAGTAAAATTAAAATAATTGAAATACTGTATAAGAACTGCTTGAAGAAAGTCCCTTACTCCAGGCAGTAAACCAAAAAATTAAAAATTGAAGCCCTAAATACATCGACTGATAATTACAACTAGCACAAAAAATTTCAATTTTAAAATGGAATTCTTTGTTGGTAGTACATTTTTGCAATGATTTATTGTAAAATTTGACGAGACTTGAAGTGTTTGTTTACTAATTTAGCAGCGTTGAAATTTCTGTATGGAATTTCTGGTGGTTCGTTGCGTTCCACTGAGTAAAGTGGTCTACAAATACTGCTATTTGGGACTTTCTATATACATATATATATATATATATATATATATATATATATATATATATATATATGCGTTAAATAATTTATCTAAAGGTGAGAAGAAACCATCTTTATAACATTATATTTATAGGAATCAAGGCCGTCCTCGTCTTCCATTTAAATTTCAGAATGCACTAAGTCGGCGTCAAACATTCATAGTCCGAAACCTGCATAAGATTAGAAATAAAATTAAACGATAAAATTTATCCCTTGCGAATGATTCTATAATAATAGTTAACTTAAAACAGTTTTTGAAATTAGTTCGCAAAACTACTATAATAAGGTTAATTGAATCAAAGACGTAAAAATAACTGGTTTTAAGTCACTTGAATCGCGAAGTTATTTTGACTGTAAGACATACCATCTATGCAATCTGTTGAAATTTACAACATAAACGGTACTTTTCGATGGAATTTTGAGCTTTCTCGCCAAAGTCTCGATGATATGTTACCTATATCGACGGAGTTTCCTATTTTATGTATTTAAAAATTGTAAAGGAACTCTGAAGGTAATTTTTAGCCGAAGGCAAATTTCCTGCGCCTAATGCAATTCTCCAATTTAATAAGTGATAGTAAATACCACCGGAAGGTGTTTGGAGCAACAATAATGAACATTTTGTAAAATCAACATGTTCGCTTTACGATTCCCTTAACCAAATTGTAATACAAAATGTTATTAAATAGGCTTACTTCTGTAAATCGACCATTCACGCCTGTAAAGGCAGTTATAAAGTTACTATTTTATTAAATTTTACTCAAATGAATGCTCAGTTCAAAATATAAGGAACCTACTTAAAATAAAATAGACAATGTATTTATTGACGTGTCGCCAATGAGCGTGATATGAATATGTATATGAGATTATAGCTCTTGTTCATGCTGACTGTGACATATCCTTATGCTCCAATTTGTACAAATTTGTTACAAGGTACCTAATAACCAATTTCATATTTATGTATTGTAAGCAATCTGACTTTGCTAGTATCCACATTTATTGTGCGTTGCTTCAGTCTCAATAGTCAAGGTAGCCAAAAGTACTATTTAAAATCTTTGCTAATGTCATAGATTTTATTATTTTGATTACAGCAAAATGCGAATAATTACCTCAATAGCAAATTGAAAGAAGATAGAGCAGTGCTCACTGCTTTAACCTACTTTACCTGCGACCATAACATGAATTCTCCGTCTCGTAACTTTTATTCTCTAATGGATATATATATATATATATATATATATATATATTAACGTGACAACCTATATGTATATAGGTAATATTCGTTCACCTGACTTGATAATTATTTGTCACAAGAAATGCATTTCAATGGCGACAAATTTTGTTTATTGTCATACAGCACATTGAAAGTGTCCGAGTGTAATTATAAATCACGCAATATCTGCTTAAATAACAATCTAATCTTGCCTATCTCTCTTGCCTGTCTAAGTATCAAACAGCGTTTTCCATAAATTGCAATCATTGGCCAGTTGGAAATATTCTTAAAGTTTTACTCATCCTCAGCATGAACCGGTATAACACTTTCCACGTGCGTGGATAGAAAATTGGCATTATTGGCTAATGCATCCACAAAGGGAGAAGCACGTTAAAATGTCCTAATTGTTGACCAGACAATTTCGTTTCGTACGATATGAACCATGATTGCAATCACCTTAACTGTGCATATTGCAGTCAATAATAATTTGATCAAACGATTTTCCACCAGATTTTGGCAAAGCCAACATTAGTGTTTACAAATATATACTTATTGATAGCACGTGGTAATAAACATGCTTCTAATCAACTTTACAAAAATCCAAATAACATCAATCACGTTTTATTTAACCAATTGCTAGTCGAAGGTAGCTATGCGTTTATATTATCTATCAGAGTAGCATGTCACCAAACCAACTATCTAGGAGCAATCTGTAATGCTTAAATAGAATAGTTAATTTTTGATAAATGAATTTCAACTCGAGTAGCTACGCCAAAATTATACTAGGCTGGAAGTTTCAACTGTTAACTTTCCGTGCAATTACTAACGTAATATTTTTTTCAGATTTAGCGCCAAACTTATAAAATTTACACAATTCAACAATCATCTATTGCGCGAGTAGTGATAATAATTCTTTTAGTTTCAATCTTGAGATCGTCCCTACACTCATTTTATTATTTTAAACAGCTTAAGGCTCTAGAGAACATGCTTCCGGAGAGAATTCTTAAACTTTTACCAAAGGTCTAGAATATAAATAAAACCATTAATTAAATGCCACAAAACCAACACTAGGTTGAGCTTATATTCCTTAATGCCCCCAATTTTTAGCAAATTAATCTGGTTAATTGTTACTATTTTCTAGTTTTTCTCTAATACTTATCCACTGCTGGTTTTTATTTAGTGACACACGGCATATTGGCGTACCGCCCAGAGAATAATTTAGTATGATTAAAAAATGATCTGTTCGAAATGAATGGTCAAAAGTTTAAATGAACCGTTATTTTTTAATCAACACCTAGGAGAAATAAATAATTCTGATCAAACTCTTTGGACATATCTTTTATTTTAACATTTCCGCATAAGAACTTCATTTTTCTTTTAGCAAATCTTTTATGGATTATCCTTTCGTTCAGAGGTACTGCGACTACAAGCCATTTATAAACTATGCATAAGATTTTTTATTCCTGCAAGATTTTTGCTAGACTTAAATATATAGTTCATGATCTAGTTAATTGTTAAAAACAAGGAAGATTGATTTTGAATTAAATTACACAGAAGTCAATTTTTAAAAACCTGAAGCAAAACGAGCACATCCAATAGTAGACGCAATATTCTTGCTCGTATTTTGTTCATCTCTAAAATTAGTAAAAAATTGGTACGTAAACAAAATAAAAATACCGCCTTGTGTGTCTGGGTGTGTGTTTGTTTGTGAATATGAGTCTGTGTCCATCTGCATGGGCCACTCGTACTTACAGATTATTGCTGTACATTATTATATGCGTATAATAAATCACAACCCCACTTGATTCTCCATACGAGGTAAGCATTTTGTCATTATTCTTTGAAGTGAAGCATTAACATTTATTGCTCTGAGTGGATTTTATTAAATATGCTTTCAATTTTAGTGTTCCACTATGTGAAAAACTAAATGTTGCGTGTTCTTTGAGATTTTACTTCAACAAACATGATCTACTTAACAATTTAAATAAATTAAGTGTGTGTGTGTGTATGTGTGTGCTAATGTTATTCGGCCAATTCCTTGTAGGTAATCCTATGATTATAAACAATACCAAACTAGAAGGGTAGAATCGATTACGAAACAGGACTTACAAATTTAATTGAGCGCCTTTGTGGTTTTTTCTCGTAGGTTGCATAACGGTTTACAAGTATAGCCCTAAATGTGACCGACGGGATTGCTTGATTGACTAAAATGTAATTAAACCTGGCTCGTGGGTAACCCAGCATAGCGCAAAAACCATGCTAGTAGAACATAATATGGTTGTCTGTTCAGTCTGAGGATATTTGTTCCTGAGTTAATTTATATTTTGGTGGTTAAAGAAAACTTGAACGTTGGATGTATGTATTAGGTTTTGCGAACCTAGTAACAAATTAGTTCAGTTGTGACCAGAAGGATAAACCAAAGGCAGCATGAACGGAAAGTATAATCTCATGCACATTCGTTTCGTGCTTACTGGCGACTCATCAGTAGGAGCCGGTATTACGCCCTTTAACCACTATATATTTGGTAGAAGAATGTGGAATAATAGGACGGTACAATCTCCTAGACGAATGTGTAAACCTGTAATAGTGAAGCTAACATAATCTGAAGTCAACGACAATACGACTTCAATGCTAACTCACACTATATAATATATATACCGAGTCTGTAAAGGATACTAACACTATGGCTATTGTGTTAGTAACTGATACCTTTTTTGAAATCGATGAGTACCGGATACTAACACTATGGTTTCCGAGTCGGTACATGATACCAACCTGATGGATATAAATTTATGCTAAAGTTCACCCAAAATTGAGAATTACAACAATTTCCGAACACCTGTTACTCCAGTTAAACCATACACTCTGGCCTTCATCGATATCAGTTATCACATTTCGCGGTAAGCATGACATCATTCAATTCAATATATTACAGCTAATACTGTGATGCGATAACTGATATCGATAAGGCCAGAGTGTATGGTTTAACTGGAGTAACAGGTGTTCGGAAATTGTTGTAATTCTCAATTTGGGTGAACTTTAGCATAAATTTATATCCATCAGGTTGGTATCATGTACCGACTCGGAAACCATAGTGTTAGTATCCGGTACTCATCGATTTCAAAAAGGTATCAGTTACTAACACAATAGCCATAGTGTTAGTATCCTTTACAGACTCGGTATATATATTATATAGTATGAGTTAGCATTGAAGTCGTATTGTCGTTGACTTTAGATTATGTTAGCTTCACTATTACAGGTTTACACATTCGTCTAGGAGATTGTACCGTCCTATTATTCCACATTCTTCTACCAAATATATAGTGGTTAAAGGGCGTAATACCGGCTCCTACTGATGAGTCGCCAGTAAGCACGAAACGAATGTGCATGAGATTATACTTTCCGTTCATGCTGCCTTTGGTTTATCCTTCTGGTCACAACTGAACTAATTTGTTACTAGGTTCGCAAAACCTAATACATACTTGCATATATATTAGTTCTTCGCAACAAACAGTATTTAACTTGAACGTTGGATATTTTTCAAGAATAAGCAACTTCGACAATGTCACTGTTATCAGGATAGATAATTTCATTTACCTGTAGAATAAATATATTAGTTTTGATTTAGCATAATCAACTTTATCATTCCATAAAGATTCGCAGCATGATGTCTAATGCTGAACCGTTTATGTGTTATACACTAATGATTCCAATATCGATTACTCTACTATGTCAAGTCAATCTATGCTTATCGTTTAATTTAGGAATTCATTTCGCATTTGTATAGCATTTTGCATATGAGCCATAGCTATTGACAAAGACTTTCCACTTTTATTTAATTAAACGAGCATTGGTTACGCGGGTGGTGATAACACCTACTATAATCAAGGTTGCGATCTTGATATAAACACCTGACCCATTAAGTACATACATATGTCAGTATAAACTAAGAATTGTATAGCGTAGAAAAGGCAATTCATCCAGTAGACCGGTTTCGTCCTTATTGGGAACTCATCATGTACTGGCCAGAATTTGCCGCGGACAGGACTCGAACCTGGGCACGTCTGCTTCGGAATCTGGTGCTCTAACCACTGAGCTATCCTGCCGCACACTACACTACACACAATTTTCAGTTATATACTAACTAATGTAACTTGGTTAGTCAATTTTTCCTTTAGGTGGAGCTCATATGGCATCCATTTAGACCTAAAGTTCCAACTAACCATGCCCAATCTGTCATTACTGAACAGACACCACATTACATGGGGAAGTGGTATTGAAATGAACATTTATATAATTAAACGAACATTGGTTGCGCGGGTGGTGATAACAATTATTATAATCAAGGTTGTGGTCTTGATATAAAATCCTGACCCATTAACTACATACATTTGTCAGTATAAACGAAAATGTGTATAGCGTAGAAAAGGCAATTCATCCAGTAGACCGGTTTCGTCCTTATTGGGAACTCATCATGTACTGATGCGGCAGGGTGGCTCAGTGGTTAGAGCACCAGATTCCTAAACAGACGTGCCCAGGTTTGAGCCCTGACTACGGCAAATTCTGGTCATTATGTGATGAGTTCCCAATAAGGACGAAACCGGTCTACTGGATGAATTGCCTTTTCTACACTATAGAGTTTCTCCACTTTTAACTGATTACTCCCTTATTTTTGTGCAATCCTTGTGTCTCTTCTCTAAACATTGTTCTAATATTCATGATCAGTCAATTTTTTAGCTTAATGTGTTAGAGGGCTACTCGAAATAGCGTTTGGAAAATGAGATAATGATCGTTTTCATCATATAGTCCTGGTGAAATCTAGAATGTAGAGGGCAATAATATGTAACCATGTCACAGTTCTGACAAGTTGGATAGTTATTCAGGCTTAGGCAAACAACTCTGTTGGATGGCGAGTTTTTTTATTCATAAACATTTTGTGGAAACGTATTTACAGCAGAATTCAATCATTACGCCAAGAATATGGAACTATTATTTTTTCTAAAGTGCCAGGAATTAGTGCATGATCACTTAGAACAAATAAGTTTACACAATCGCAGCTTCCTTACAAATTAGGAGAGATTGGCGCTGAGTGTTCAGTGCTGGCTTGTCCATCCTGCGTCCGGTCCATTGCTTTTGTGTTTACCTTATTGCGTGATACATGATATGGCAAGTGATTGCATGTAAATGTGCGATTCTACTCATTTTCCTGATTAGCAAACTATTAATTATGCACAGCATAATTGGACAGGTGTTTAAATCAAGATCGCAACCTTCATTGTTTTAATTGTTATCACCGCCCGCGAAACTACCGTTCGTTTGATCATATAAATATTCATTACAATAACACTTCCCCATATAGTGTTGTCTTTGTTCTATAATGACAGATTGGGATGGTTATTGGAAATTTGGTCAGAATGGATTCAATATAAGCTCCACCCAAAGGAGAGGCTAACCGAGAAACATTAATTGGTATATAACTGAAAATTGTTTTTAGTAGACGGCAGAGTGGCTCAGTGGTTAGAGAAACAGATTCCGAAGCAAATGTGCTTGGGTTCGAGCCCTGTCCATGACAATTTCTATAGAGTTCGTGTTGAGTTCCCAATAAGAACGAAACCGGTCTACTGGATTTTTCTAAATTATACAATACATGGTTCATACTGCCGAATGAATGTACATAATGGAGCGAGAGTTTATATCATGAATTAATTAACCTACATAAATTTAATACGGTCCTGTAAACGTTTTTAGCATTTGTTATCCAGCTAAACGTAAAATTTATTTACGTTATCTGCTACGATTTAAAGCTTATTTTACCTTCTGGCCGTATTATGACACAAGTAGATTTTAATTTTACTAATTTGACTTTTTTTAAATTCCATCGAATGATAACAATCGGTAGAACTTGACAGACGTAGGTCAAAACGGTAAAGACGAATAGATAATTCAGTCAGTGAATAAAATGCAGGCTTTTGGTTAAAGGAATTCCAAATTGATTCGACGAGCATTGTTACCAAGTCTATCAATAAGATTGTGCTGCTTCCCGAGCATTCACGATATTAAGATCATATAAGTTGTACCAATTATCTGAAGTCGGAAAACGTGATTTTATGAATTTTTATGACCTTCCGCGCAATTAATGATTGTTTAATTTTATTATATACATACTTTTGGCGAAAGCTGCAAAATATCAATGATCGTCACTGCATAGAAATTTTGCAGGTGGAATATACATTCAAGGAAAATACATGCCAGACTTTTGAAGGGGAACGGTAAATCCCATTTTTCTTCTCCCATATATGAATTGCTGTTATTCAATTTGCCGTTGTGTTCAAATAAAGATCATAGAGGGTCTAAACGTGCCAGTACATGTGACTGACTGTAGTTTGAGCTACGTTATGCAACTGGATGGAGACAATTGGATTGATGTATATATCAAGCTAGCAATTGTAATTAAAACAAGACTAATAAGAAGTTAATAGTATTGGTCGATCGGTGTATTAGTTGAATAAATCAATCTTCCAGATAAGATTCATGCGCGAACGGTAATTACTACCATCAGTTTTTTCGTTCTTTTTCCTCATCAGAGCACTATAAGACAAAAATATTCTCATTGAAAAATGAACGAATAAGCAGTAAGTTATGAAGGACAGAAAAAATAAGCACGATTAAATGATAGTGCGTTTACTAGACCGTTAACATTATTTGATGGATTTTTTTCTTATTTTGTGATAAAGCATTAACAGTTATCACTCGTGTTATACAACATTGTAAATTGAATAGGTCTTAATAGTATAGCAACCGCTATAATGAAGTTATGTTTATGTACGCATTGAGATTGTGCAGTTTAATTTCAGGTAAATGTAAGTGTATATAATATTTCTAAGTATTGATAGTGTAGATCAGTTTTTCAAAGCCTTTTCTTTATTAATTGCAGTTGGTAACATGTTAACCAATTTTCCGTCGTGTTTTTCCAATGAAAAATTATGTTCAAAACATGTCAGTGGGTACAAATGTCAGTAGGTTCACTATTATGTACGAATCGTATTATAAATTATTGTGAAGATTTTCAACCCCTCGCGGTGGAATAAATTAAATTAATAAATTAAACAGATTATCAACGGCGTATGAAAAAAATGTTGATCATAATTATTTTGAAAGAGAAATAAGGCAAATTAAGTAGAGTGGTTAAGTTTATTTGATAATTTATTCATCGTAACCCATATCGAGTAGTTAGTACGTACCAAATTGTACAGTGATAAGCAAACCTGAATTATAAACATCATAGAATTTAATAGAAGCTGTGCAAAAATGTGTCATAAGCCACAAGTAATTTATCTCAGGTGAGTTCCACTTCATGACACACGCAACAAAAATTGTTCGACGAAAAATAAATAGAATATAGTCATTAGAAAGATTAAAGTTCTTTTCGTATAAACATAACTAATAATCAAAAATAATGTTTAAAAATACGAAATTGCACGTTTTTCACCCGCAGGAATAAAAGTAAATAAAAACAAATGGAGATTTTAGTATGTCAAGGTAACTCTAAGGGTATCATCCCTAGAAAATAGAAACAAAGATGTGACAGAACCGCATTTCCATTGGAACGAATAATAACTCAACCCGATCAAAGACAAAACAAAATTGGAAATTGTGATCAATCGGATCTTTGTGAAACTGTCCGTGCAAAGCTATTACCCGCGTACGCAAAACGCGGCATTGGAATATATGAAGCTAGCACTCCGGAAAAATTCAAAAAATAGTTGAATACTGTTTGTTGCAGAGAACTATAATATATATGCAAGTATGTATTAGGTGTTGCGAACCTAGTAACAAATTAGTTCATTTGTGACCAGAAGGATAAACCAAAGGCAGCATGAACGGAAAGTATAATCTCATTCACATTCGTTTCTTGCTTACTGGCGACTCATCAGTAGGAGCCGGTATTACGCCCTTTAACCAGTAATGTGGAATAATAGGACGGTACAATCTCCTAGACGAATGTGTAAACCTGCAATAGTGAAGCTAACATCATATAGTCTACGACAATGCGACTTCAACGCTAACTCACACTATATAATATATATACCGAGTCTGTAAAGGATACTAACACTATGGCTATTGTGTTAGTAACCGATACCAACATTATTGTACCAAAAAGGTACATGGTACTAACACTATGGTTTCCGAATCGGAACATGATACCAACATGATGGATATCAATTTATGCTATAGTTCACCGAAATTGAGAATTACAACAATTTCTGAACACCTGTTACTCCAGTAAATCCATACACTCTGGCCTTGATCGATATCAGTTATCACATTTCGCGGTAAGCATGACATCATTCAATTCAATATATAACAGTTAAATACTGTTTGTTGCGAAGAACTAATATATATGCAAGCATGTATTAGGTGTTGCGAACCTAGTAACAAATTAGTTCAGTTGTGACCAGAAGGATAAACCAAAGGCAGCATGAACGGAAAGTATAATCTCAGGCACATTCGTTTCGTGCTTACTGGCGACTCATCCGTAGGAACCGGTATTACGCCCTTTGGATTTACTGGAGTAACAGGTGTTCAGAAATTATTGTAATTCTCAATTTCGGTGAACTATAGCATAAATTGATATCCATCATGTTGGTACCATGTTCCGATTCGGAAACCATAGTGTTAGTACCATGTACCTTTTCGGTACAATAATGTTAGTATCGGTTACTAACACAATAGCCATAGTGTTAGTATCCTTTACAGACTCGGTATATATATTATATAGTGTGAGTTGGCGTTGAAGTCGCATTGTCGTAGACTTTATATGATGTTAGCTTCACTATTGCAGGTTTACACATTCGTCTAGGAGATTGTACCGTCCTATTATCCCACATTCTTGACCGAAATATATAGTGGTTAAAGGGCGTAATACCGGCTCCTACTGATGAGTCGCCAGTAAGCACGAAACGAATGTGCATGAGATTATACTTTCCGTTCATGCTGCCTTTGGTTTATCCTTCTGGTCACAACTGAACTAATTTGTTACTAGGTTTTCAACTAGTTGATCGAATAGAAACTCTATTATCAACTGTATGCATTACCGCATTTTAACTTTCGAAATTCATTAAATGTGATGCGTTGGAAAATCGACTGACAATTTTTAAACATCAATATTCATACACATTTTGAGGACATACATTTTACTTGACTGGAGCATCGAGGGAATGACTTAAATACAATCATGATCAGCACTGTTTTTCAATTTTACTAGCATCGGTTGCGATATTTATAAAAATAGTAACATGCTGTTTTAACATTTAGTAAAATGATTTGAAACAGAATACAGAATTAGCCGTTCCAATGCCATTTAATGGAAACACAACTCACAGTTATTATTAAGATAAGCGCTGGTCATCGAAGGTAAGATTAAAAAGAAATATAATTCCAAATCTTTGGGAGCTGAGTTTGAATAACGCATAAAACGGCAGGCAGTTCATTAAAAAAGACCTCAAACTAACAAAAACCGTTGAGTAAAGAACGAGGATATTACATTTAATCACGCCCACATAAACTGCAATATAATAAAATAATTCCTATGTTATTTTGCAAGAATATGTCAATGTAGATCACAATGACATTACCAGAGTAGGAAATTTTATAACTGAAAACAATTCATTAGTAATAAAGTTAACGGTTGAACGAAACATTTCGTCGGTATTGAAATATAGCCATCCATAGTTAGAAAGTAATTCGGCTTTACTACGCATAAAACAATGACGACTGTACAAATTATTTTGGAAACGACACAAAATACAAGAACGCCCTTATAAAAATGTGTATGTATGTATATTCGCATGTACATATTTATGTATGTATGCATGTATGTATGTATGTATGTATGTATGTATGTATGTATGTATGTATGTATGTATGTATGTATGTATGTATGTATGTATGTATGTATGTATGTATGTATGTATGTATGTATGTATGTATGTATGTATGTATGTATGTATGTATGTATGTATGTATGTATGTATGTATGTATGTATGTATGTATGTATGTATGTATGTATGTATATATGTATGCTGGTATGTATGTATGTTTGTATGTATGTATGTATGCAGGTATGTATGTATTTATACATGCATGTATGTATGTATGCATGTATGTATGTATGTATGTATGTGTATGTATGTATGTATGTATGTATGTATGTATGTATGTATGTATGTATGTATGTATGTATGTATGTATGTATGTATGTATGTATGTATGTATGTATGTATGTATGTATGTATGTATGTATGTATGTATGTATGTATGTATGTATGTATGTATGTATGTATGTATGTATGTATGTATGTATGTATGTATGTATGTATGTATGTATGTATGTATGTATGTATGTATGTATGTATGTATGTATGTATGTATGTATGTATGTATGTATGTATGTATGTATGTATGTATGTATGTATGTATGTATGTATGTATGTATGTATGTATGTATGTATGTATGTATGTATGTATGTATGTATGTATGTATGTATGTATGTATATATGTATTTATGTATGTATGTATGCGTGTATGCATGTATGTATGTATGTATTTATGTATGTATGTATGTATGTATTTACGTACCCAAGAATGTTTGTATGTATGTATGTATGTTTGTATGTTTTTTTTAGTTATATCAGTTTGTGTTTTATACATATATGAACGCATTGATTTATTTTTAATATGTGCTTACGCATGTTTTCGAGTATCAGGTTATATATGAAAACGAGTTTGTACGAGATTAAACAATGCCCCTACCTCTTGACGTTTAATAATATATAATTTTAGTAGTTCAGCCAAATCGATAGAAGTTTGAATTTTTATTAGACTGCAGTTCATGACTGTAAACTATGCCAAGCGTTGCTTAAATTTTAGGCTAGGATTCCAATGAAATTGCGGTTATTGCTTGATTCAGGCCTCGGTTGCTTTATCAGACGATGTAAAATGCTGTTCGCGCCTATACATGCACTGAGTAAAGCAGGACGGAAGACGACACAAGACTTTACTTAATGCTTACGGAAGTCGCGGATTTCCAAGTGAAAATTTTGATCATAATTTGCAGTTTATGCCAAAAGTTTATTGCTTTCTTTTTGCAGAACAGTAGTTTTTGCTTCATGAGCCAGAATTCTTTCAATTCTGGTGAACCGTACACGCACAGTCATAAACTGAAACGATAGGACAATTCGGTGAAACCAGTTTTTAGATCGTTTCTATTCTATCAACTACACTTCCACACTTCTTTTTTAAAACTATATACAGGGCCATATACAGCATTATAACGACCACACAATAGCATATTTAAACAACTACATAAGATAAATTGAACAGTTTTGGTTTGACTGGTCATCGGATATTAAATTTTAATTCTTTCTCAGTTGAACTTATTTTTCACCCAATAATATATATATATATATAATCAGTATAGACCAAACATTGCGTATTATAGTGAATTTATTGCTTAGATTATACCAAAAACTTGTATAGGAAGAACATTTTTCCATTAAACTTTAACGCAATATAATTCCTTCATGTTGTATGGCGTCTCGTATAGTGCCAGATTAGTGCATGGCTAGTTGGTATATAACTGAAGATTATGCAAAATGTGCAGTTTTTGGGGCGGAGTGATGAATGCAACACCCGGAGAAACTGTTTCTCGGATTGCACGAGATCGCGGTAACTCTGGCAAGTACTGATTGAGATCCTAACAAGTACGAAAACAGTCTACTTGGTGAATTTTCTTTTCTATATTACGCAATGTTTAATTTATAAAAGCAATATATATATATATATATATATATATATATATATATTGCTTTCTAATATTAAACAGTATATATAATTATTTAGGAAGAAAAAGCACGTTGATAACAATGTGGATAGTGGTAATTTATTCAGAGACTAATAAACATCACTTAAAAATCTTTCATTTTTATACATCTTGGGTTTTCATATGTTTATGTGGATGGCAACTAGTCTTAGTCGATTTTCCTACAACTTCTTGTTTAGGCTGATTGCAAAGTGATGTCTGAGATCCGGTCAATTTTGTGTTGATGAATTGAGGTATCCAACTGTTCGCATTAATATAATCAAGGTTTCGTTCTTTATATAAACGGTTAAACGGGCATTGGTTGCACAGGCAGTGATAACAATTACAGTAATCAAGGTTGCGATCTTGATATAAGCACCTGGCCCGTTAATTACTTACATATATCAGTATAAACTAAGAATTGTATAGTGTAGAAAAGGCAATTCATCCAGTAGACAGGTTTCGTCCTTATTGGGAACTCATCGCGTACTGGCCAGAATTTTCCGCGGACAGGGCCTGTACGTGATGAGTTACCAATAAGGACAAAACTGGTCTACTGGATGAATTGCCTTCTCCACACTATACAATTCTTAGTTTACATGTAAGTAATAAGTTTATATGTAAGTAATTAACGGGCCAGGAGCTTATAACAAGATCGCAATCTTGATTACCGTATTTGTTATCACCGCCTGTGCAACCAATATCCGTTTAAATGTTTGCATTGTTGGCTGTTATATATATATATATATATATATATATATATATATATTTCTAATTATGAAGAAAAAACACATTAATAACAAAGTGGATAAAGGCCATTTATTTCGAGCTTACTAACATCGCTCTACAATCTTTCATTTATATATATTCTGAGTTTTCAATTGATTGTGCTAGTGGTAACAAATCTGACTCGCTTTTACTTCTGTTTCTTGTTTTTAAATACGCAATAATTTATACATATCTGGACATATGCAAGATGTAACAGGTGATTATAAGTAGCAATTTTCAATTTTAATATAATGTAGCCTATCCGGTAATCCATTTTGTTTGTATCTTTTTCAGGTTCGGTATATATTATATATAATGAGTCGGTTCTGAAGTCGCATTGTCAAATACTTTATATGAAGTTAACTCCATTAGTGCTTTAATGTACATCCGTATAGTAGTATAGTACCGTCCAACTGTTCTACATTACTTGATCAAATATATAGTGGATGTAGGGAATAGTACTAGCTCCTACTAATGAGTCGCCAGCAAGCACGAAGCGCGTGTGTACGAAAGATTTTACCTTTCGTTTTAAGTGAATTTCGTATATCCTTCTGGTTCTATTTTAACTAATTTATTACTAGGTTTACAATAAGTAATATACAATTCGATATATATTAATTTTCTGAAAAAAATAATATATCACTATTATATAATCCATAGTGTGATTATATTGCGCAAAGGGCATGCTTATTTAGAGTATACAAAACAACACAGTTACGTTCATTCAGTTGTAGACGTTCTGGATATTATTTTGTTCATATTAATGAGACCGCTACCGATAATAAATTTGTTGTGCAGCATTTATATGATTTCAAAGTGTGTATATAAATTAAAACATAAAAAAGAATTATCGATTTAACAGGTGGTAGGGACAATTCCCTGGATAAATTTAGCCAGCTTGAAATAATCACTAATCCATTTGTATCTAGCCAGGCGCACAGCATAGCAAGATAAACGTCAGTTACATGTACTGAACAGTTTCGGCCTTCTATCGTCATGAAAAGAGCACGACGGAATACTGTTTAACGAAAATCCACTCGCAATGCATATATAAGGAAGGCACAATTTGACATTCAGCTCTCACATCTAATCGACTTGCATACTTGATATTTGACCGTCAAATTCGACTATTAAATTTCTCTTGTTATTTGATTTTATCTCAAGCTCGTAAACATGATTTGACGAGTTTGAATTTTGATAGAACCGCATTTCCATTGGAACGAATAATAACTCAACCCGATCAAAGACAAAACAAAATTGGAAATTGTGATCAATCGGATCTTTGTGAAACTGTCCGTGCAAAGCTATTACCCGCGTACGCAAAACGCGGCACTGGAATATATGAAGCTAGCACTCCGGAAAAATTCAAAAAATAGTTGAATACTGTTTGTTGCAGAGAACTATAATATATATGCAAGTATGTATTAGGTGTTGCATACTTGATATTTGACCATCAAATTCTACTATTAAATATCTCTTGTTATTTGATTTTATCTCAAGCTCGTAAACATGATTTGACGAGTTTGAGTTTGTTATTAGTTAATTGCATGTCAATATTTGAGTTTGTATGAATATGCTTCTGTGTGTAGATGAGGGTCATTCTTATTTAGTTTCGTTTTATTTACTTGAGAGGTATATTGCGACGGATGAAGGCTATCGATAAGTTTAGCCGAAATATTTCAAAAAAAGAAAAGTACTGGAAAAATGAAAGCTGCGTTAGACAAAACGCAGATCAGGTAATAGCTAAGAGGAGATCTGTGACGCCAAATGTACAGTTGGGATTTGGTAAGCAAAAATATTGATGAATCCAGAACAATGGCAGTAGATACAGGTAAAAATAAGATTTATTAATAAATGTTATTCCAAGGATTACGGATTTTCCTCTAATTTTACAAATAATGATTAAATTATTTACGATAAATATATATGCCAGTATAAAATAATCATTGCATAAGGTTGCAAATGCAAGTTGACAAGTTTGGTCTCTATTGGTAGTTTATCAAGTTTTTTCCAAAATCATAGCTACCGGCGTTCGAACGAGGGCTCTCTTGGTTCAGAGCTCTTCAGAACATCCACTGAGCCAATCACGCCACGCATTAAATTGTGAATTGTATACCATATTTTCCTGTTATTCATTCTTTACTTTAGGTAGAACATATTTGACATCGCTTTTGACCTAAACATTTAACTGGCGACTCCTAATCTTTCATTATAGAATATATATATATGAAGAACTAATTTTGGCCATATGCAAACCTTAGAAGTAGACCATAATGAACTGATTGATCATTTTATCTAATAATTTTGTAGAATTTATCGTGTGATATGACCATGGTTGTGCAACCTGAGACTTAATTTTTAAAAAGAAATTTAGAACCAAAACGTAGGCGGTTACTAGAGCGTAATTGTTTTCTTTCATAATTTGCTGAATAGGTCAATTCAGTCAATTTCAACATATGCTTCAAATCAAGTTTGTGAGCTTCATATAAATACCAATCCCATTGTATTTAACTAATCGTCGAACAACATAGCAAAACTGCCGCCAGTCGCACGCACTGTCGCGTTTCGAGCTTCCATGATCATCATAAGAATGCGACGGCAAACTGACTAGCGAGGATCAAACCGCATTTCATATATATGGGAAGCAAATCTCAACATAGGATAGATAGACGGCGTATCAATTTTATTTCTAAAAATTTTGAATTGCGCTGGTTGAATGCGAGATTCTTCGTTCGTATCTTAATTTTACATATTTTGATGGTTTATGCGGTCAATTACATCCGTCTTAATTATAATTAATATTAAATTTTTGGTTACCTATTAAACGTGATCTAGTAGGCATGATATTCTCTAATCGTGCCTCATTACCTAAATATTGTTCAAATAATTCGACAATGACGTCTTTAATCAGATCATCGTAAGGCTTTTCTAGGTGAAGATCACTAGGGCCTGACTTCCCAACTGAGATTTAACTGTGTTGTACGGTATCGAGAAAAGTACAGCAATTTCCAGTCAACTAAGGAAGCGGAACAAAAAGAAATACCTCGAAATTTTTTATATAAAACCTAAGATTGTGTCAAGATACGTTTCGCTGCCATTTTTAATCGAACATGCCTATGTGGAATCCATAACAGCACAGTTTGTATTAGATTCTGCAGAGGATATATATATATATATATATATATATATCTATATATATATATATATATAAATGACAAGCCAGTTTCAAAATAACAATGGTATCATAAATTTCATTTACTGGATAATCTCGTCCATCATTTGCACGCTATGTGAAACAGGCATGTGGTTGTTCGTTTAATTATAAAGATGATAAATCGCAAGGTCTTAAATTAAAGTATATCAGCAATACATTTTTTGGTTCACAGGTATGTTTGATCTACAAATTTCTAACAGACTCGTCCTACCGTCTTGCTTTATTCTCCTGTGTTGATTCTAATAGTTCTGCACGAATAAACTGATCATTGGCTAAAGACATTGAATTTTTACAAGTCTATTCTAAGTAACTAAACTTATCATAATTATACTCATAATGGTAATTTAGATATAATTTTAATACTTCTATAACTGTATTTACTAATCTACTGATTAATGATTCATTTCATTAATAAATGAAATGCGATAATTCCATGTTTTAAAACTTATTAATCGTGATATAAATTGCATTGACTAGCTATAATGTTTAAATACATTCTCTTTCAGAATTCTAGGATATGAAAAAGTATTGCTGCGCCATATGAAAAAAGTTATAACCGGAAGCTTTTCCTCAGTTTTGTTAATTTGTTGTCAGCTCTGCATCACAGTGGATCAATGAAGAGCAAGGTGTGCAAGCTAATTTTTTCTTTATGCGCATTATTTGATCTACTTAACGAATGCCGATTGTGTTAATTGTGGTACTGTAACATGGGGGCACTCAAACATCCTGCTCGTCAGACTATCAAGTCAATTGCGATGGATGGCCGGAAGCGCAGGGGTATAAATAGCATTTGGTAACTGGACGACATTATTAATGATATCATTTGTTGATGTCGTCGTATCACAATTTCAGTCATTAGTATAAACTGGGATAAAAAATTCCTGGGGATTAATGACAGAACATGTTGTCAAATGGTGATGTCTTTTTAATTTTACCTTTATATAATTATTATTCAAACGATGGTTGTGATCTTAATATAGAAACTAGTCCCATCATATACATACATTTTTCAGCATAAACTAAGCAATGAGTAATTTAGAGAAGGCGAAACACCCAGTAGATCGGTTTTGTCATTTGAAACCGACAGTTTTGGATAAATACCTTTATTTTAACATATGAAGTTGTATAACTAAATATGCAAAATTCGAAAAGGTTAAATATTTAAATCTCGCCTAACCTATGCAATAAAACGGAAGATATAATTTCTTATAAAATACATAGAAATAACAGAAATTAACTAGATAAACCGAAATTTATTCACAATTCATAGTTTTAATAGGCGGATTATATATGCCTATGTGTGCTTTTAAACGCATGTTATTTATTATTTACGTTGTTGCTATGTTGTTCGACAACTGGTTAAATACTTTTGGATTGATGTTTACTTCAAGCTCACAAACTTAATTTGAAAATTGTTACCACTACCCACGAAATCATTGATTGCTTAATCCTGTTTATTAATTCATTCGGCAGGTGAATATACACAGGTTTTTTATCTTCCGTGGACAAATTCGCAATGGAATTTTTTGCATCACCATGTTTGTGCTTACCTATAGAATACGTGGAGGATTGTAATCAATAATGGCATGAGATTTTGTGCAAAATCTAATTCAGTATTCAAACAGCCCGGTAATGAAATACGTAAAGCTGTATTGTACAAGATCGTAAATATATTTATTTTTCCTCTTTAAGCGCCAGTAACTGTTGAAATGAAAATATTGCGCGATCCATGTTTTTATGCGAAACATTGATTTTCGCAGTGAAACATCAGTCATAAGTGTGAGCTAAACAAGAAGAACTTCTACAGTTTCAGTCATTTTATTTTTAGTTCGCAGGGAAATAGGATATCTTTTATTGAATGCGTCAAACTGTTCTTCGGTAAGCATACGGATTTAACAGAACGAATTTATTTCCACATAAATGTTGTTAAGTTTCTCTACCTTCACGAGCCTAGAGTTCTTCCTTTTAGCAACATTCTTATAAACATATCAGCTACTTTCGGATACAAACAAATATAATTTGTTCGTTCAGTGCTATTGTCATGAGGTTAATTTAGTATCGTGACAAATGATGGTAAGTTTTGTTTCTTAAATTTGTAAAAGTTTGACTAATATGATTGACCAATTGCGTATTAGATGTTACGCACATAGTTTCTAATTATTTCAAATAGAGCTGAGGGTAAACATAATCTCATGTGCCCATTCGCTTCGTGCTTACTGGCGACTCATCAATAGAAGCCGGTGTTCCGCTCTATACCCACTATATATTTTGGTGATGAATTTTGGACAGATGGTTGGTACAATCTCCTATACGATTGTGTAAAACTGCAGTAGTGAAGGTAATGTCATATAAAGTCTTCGACAATGTCACTTCAAAGCCATCTCAGTATATATGATATATATACCAAGCCTGTAAAACGTACCAACAATGACAGCGTGAACGGAAAGTATAATCTCATGTGCACATTCGTTTCGTGCTTACTGGCGATTCATCAGTAGAAGCCGTGTTACGCTCTATACCCATTATATATGTGTTTCAAATTCAAAATATTTATATATGTTTATATCCCAACTGATGAAACTTAGCAAGGTGCTGAAATAGAACTAAATTCGAATTAAGCAAGCTAAACATTGATTTTCTATTCAATAAATTTATGATATTCTAGAGGATCATACAAGAGGTGCGCTTGAATTAGCATAGAACTTGTAGATATGTGATAGTGTGGTTTATTTGATGACGGCATGAACGAAAGGTATAATCTAATGTGTATGTTCGTTTCGTGCTTACTGGCAATTCATCAGTTGGTGCCCGTATTGAGAAATAAAGCTACTTCTGGACATCTGTTACTCCAGAAAATCCAAATACTCCGGCCTTGATCGATATCAGTTATCTCTTGGCAAGCATTTAGGCGCGGACGAACATTTGCGCGTGTCTGCTATTTGAAGATTATTTTAAATTTGAACAATTTCACTAGTTAAGCACGAAATCGTTTATAAAAGCGTTGACATTCGGTCACCAGACTATTAGCGAATTCAGAAAGAATATTAAATTAAGACTTCCGTTAACTCCTTATCGATTCAAATGCTGAAATATGTGCATATGATCAAAAAATATGTAATAGCACCAGAATTCAATGGTCCGTTGTTATTTAAATCAACCTTGTATGTTGTCTGCATCTAAAGCGTATTCCGTAGGGTCACAAAACCTGAAAATCAAAAGTAAAACTGATACGTTGTCTAAATGACAATTCATTCATTAGTATATTTATATTTAGAATGTTCTAGCATAGTAGAATATAAATGTTCGATTATTAACCACCATGTGAATGCTTGTTGCAAAATAACCTTTATAAATGCATGATAGACATTAAATTCTGTGTATAGCATACATTAGAGATATGCTTTTCATAAATATTTATTACTTCAGCTGTTTGTGTGATTAAAAATTGATGAAATAATATTAATTGTATTTGTCACAGTTTACAAGCGCATACATTTGAACTAGTCACATACCAATAAACGTAGCAATTTTGTTGAAAGATTTTTTGTCTATAATGAATTGAACTTCCCTTCCGATGAAAAAAATCACACACAAACAAACAAAATTATTCAAGTATGCATTAGGTGTTACGAACCTATTAACAAACAAAATTATTGTTGATATTCACTGTTTTATATTAGCAGATAATCAAATCGGGTTTTCAAAATGGAAATGAACACTAATCTCATAGGATTTTCCAATGCCGCGTTTTGCGTACGCAGGTAGTAGCTTTGCACGGACAGTTTCACAAAGATCCGATTGATCACAATTTCCAATTTCGTTTTGTCTTCCATCGGGCTGAGTTTGCATTCGTCCCAATGAAAATGCGGTTCTATCACTTCTTTGTTTATTGGCGACGTTTCGGAAATTGAATCCCCTTTCCATCTTCAGGTCAATTTGTCTACTTATATCCACAGCACAATACCCACAATAGCAGAATTAAGCAAATGTGGTAACCTCATTGCAAAACCGTTCATAGCGACGCTTAGGTCAAAACTTAAAGAGAGAAAGGTAGAGAGGGTATGGACAAACTAATCGTAAGCAAAATGCGAAGTTAATCAACTCCTAGAAATAATTGCATAAGAATATATGCTCATATGACTAAAATAATTCATTATACTATATACATATATATCTATATAATATATATATATGATATATATACATATATATATATATATATATATATATATATATAATATCGTAACACCTTTATATATATATATATATATATATATATATATATATATATATATATATATATATATATATATATATATATATAAGGACAATTGGTAGCTGTTAACCATGAATATTTTCTATTATTATTATTTATTTATTACTTACATATGCTGGATTTCAAACACATTGAAGATTTCACAATCAAGACGAGGGATAAAGAAATTTTAAAAATTAGACAAAGGCATGGAAAAAAACTAGCATACTTGGGAATTAATTGCCCTTTGAGAAATAAGAGAATTTATGGGTCATGTTAAAACGTTTAGTTAATTTATCGAAAATGGATCTCAAGGAAGACCAAAAGCAAATTCTTAATCTTGGACTTAATACTGCGATCTCTATTGATTACGTACCTAGGAATGAGATAATTACGGAAACAGTAAAGATTGCCCAGTTCCTCCCAGACAAAGATAAGACTAGGTTTGAATTGGATGTGTCCAAAGCGGTGTTAGAGCATAAAGAGGTGAGATGCAAGCCGAGTTATGATCTGAAACGCTTAAGAGCAGAATTATTATCCAATAAAGTAATATGCCTTAAGGCGGATAAAGGTGGTGCAACGGTACTTATGAACCGGTCAGATTATGAATTAAAAGTGTATGAACAATTAAATAATTTAGAGGTCTATAATAAAATAAATAAAGATCCATCTGATAAGTTACAAGGACAAGTTAAGACTATAATTAATAGAATGATTGAGTCGAAGGAATTAGAACCAGGACTTGGGAATTCATTAATACAACGTGACACAGTCCCTCCGAGAGTTTATGGTCTAGTGAAGATTCATAAACAGGGGAATCCACTTAGATTAATCGTTAATGAACAAAACTCACCAACTCAAATTTCTATGCAACAGAATTAGAAAATATACTTATTTCTTAGATTATACTTTAAAGAATACATATCATTTTATTGACATTAGTAGTAGATATAATTTGAATGATAGTGATAGAATGGCTAGCCTGGATGTTGTATCGATGTATACTAACGTCCCGGTACAGGCAGCATTAGAAAGTGTGAAGCGTTGTTTAACAGGGTTCCCAGATACAATAGAAAGTCTTAAAATGATGTTAAGTAGTATTATGGAAATCTTAAATATTTGTATTTACTTTATGTTCAGAAAAGAATTTCATAAACAAGCTAAAGGTGTCCCTATGGGACAACCACTATCAGTCCCGGTTGCTAATATTTTTATGCACTATTTTGAAAAAAATCTGTTGTTAAAATCTCCTCTCAAGCCAAACTTGTATGTAAGATTCCTGGATGATATGTTTATAATTTGGAATCATGGTGATAATGAGTTAAATAAATTCCTCGAATTAGCCAACCAATTAGGTGAATTAAAGTTTACATTGGAGAAAGAGAATAATGATGAATTACCCTTTTTGGATGTGAAAATAAAACGGAATGGTTCCAGATTGGAAAGAGATATTTTTAGAAAAGAGACTTATTCAGGACTTCTTCTTAATTTCTTATCAAATCACCCATATGGAATGAAAATAGGCATTCTTAAATCCATGATATTAAGGAGTCTTAGAATAGTGGATATAGAAAATAGAGAAAAGGAAATGAGGAGATTAATGGAAATATTCGAACAAAACGGCTATCCGTCAAGTATAATAGATAGATTATTAAATGAAATGTTGCTGAGTTTTAATGATAGTATAATGAACAAAGTAAAGAAGGAAACAGAACCGGATAAGCACAATATTATGGTATTATCTGATCCAAAATTGAGCAGAAAAATTATAATAATAGCAACTAAATACAATATTAAAACAGTTTCAAGACAATCGCTTACTATAGGCAATAAACTACCTAACCAAAAAGAAAGAGTAGAACCTCTTGAGACATCAGGAGTATTTGCGATACCTTGCAAAGATTGTAATCTCAGGTATATAGGCGAAACCATGCGACCGATAAAGGATCGTAGAAAGGAACACAAGACGGCCTGCAAATATGGACACATTCAAAGATCAGACCTAGGTAGGCATTCGACGGAAACGGGTCACGAAATAGACTGGGAGGGATGTAATCGCATCGCGTTATGCAACCGCAACAGATTAACTAGACTAATTATAGAGTCAATTGAAATAAAATCAGGAAAAGGTATAATGAATGTAACATCGGTAGAAAAATCATTGGGCCCAATATTTAATGAAGCATTTTCTACGGTCAGAAAACGTTAGGCTGCGGAACCTGAATTAAGTGGGAACCTAAGTAAAAAACCTCGCTTATAGAAAACTGATTGCGAATGACCTATACCAATATCAATTCCTATATACTTATCTTTCTCAATAAAAATTTCCAGAAGATGGTATAAAGATTTAGCAATGGTTAGGAGATGGGACATTAGATTAGAGACACTTGACTCACACCGTTGCTTATATTTTATATATTTATATAAGGTGTGAATATCTTAATAAATGAATAAAACGTTAGTCCTAGAGAAGATATTCATGGTTAACAGCTATCAAGTATCCTTTTAAGAGGAACTCAAAATGTGGTAGATAGACGGATATATAGATAGGCCTATCGGTAGATAGATAGGTTTATTCTATATACATTATATATATATATATATACGGACATTAATCATTTTATACATTACCATTAAAATATATATTTATTTAAGTCATTCAACTCACATTGTTGCTTAAATTTATATATATGCTTTTATACATATTTATATGTATTTTATATATTTATATAAGGTGTGAATAAATAAATATACAATTTGATTAATTGGTAAATAAAAAAACAGTAAGAAAAGAATAAAATAATAATTTGAAATATGCAAACGTATATATATATATATATATATATATATATATATATATATATATATATTCATTGTACCCTTTTTATGTGCAAAAACAAAAAGAAATTTTATCAGATATAAGAAAATTTTCTTTCGCATGGTCTTCTCAAATATCTACTCATGAACATATCTTTATATATAAATTGGAAAGCAAAACAAGATAGAAAAATATGTGAACATAGAGAAAGTGTGAAAAATAGAATTCAATCAAATTGCGTGCGTCACATCCAATTCAAGCTCAATGCTTGTACGTGCTTCTTCTGCTTACATAAATCCGGCTGCAATTTGTTTATCCATAAGGTTTCGTATGTGGCTAGCTCCCTTTTGTTTTTGCATTTAGTAATTACTTTGAATGCTACGTCTGGAGAACACGCGTGTGATGTTTCGATGATGTTTTGCGCAATAGCAGACGTGTATGCACCATTTGATTTAAAACAGGCGTTTAAGTTGCAATGTTTTCTCATTCGAGTAATTAACCGTCTGGTCGATCGGCCTACGTAAGTTGATCGAAAACTTGCGCATGTATATTGGTAAATAATATTTGATATCGACATTAACGGCTGTTTCTCTAAGATTGCTGGTAAAGGCAAGTGTGTTTCTCTAAATAACACTCGTAGTTTGGCTGCATTAAATGTGCATGTTAATGCTGCTTCAACTTTCTTTCGTGCCATTCGGGAAACTGCATCCCCCTTAAATGGGGTGTTTAGGCAGACTGTTTTCTTTTCTGGCCCATAATACGTTTGTTTCTGTTTAATTCCCCTTTTAATAATAGATTCAAATAATGGTCTGGGAAAGCCATTAGACATTAAATCGTTAATTGCTTTATTGTATTCATTTTCTAGACTAATTAACCTGTCTATTCTTAAAAAGCAACCACGAACTGTTGATAATTTATATTGAAATGGCATAAAACTGCTTTAATGCAAATACTGTGCAGACCATGCTGGATTATGGTAAATTTTTCTGTTTAATTTACCATTAGTTTCTTTCTTTAATTGTACATCTAGGAAAGGCAGACAGTCATCTTTCTCGTGCTCTGACGTGAAACCGATATTCTTATGTGCTTTGTTGAAACTTTGAAGCAATGTTCGTGATTGCGACCTGTTCTTAAGTACAAGAAATATATCATCCACGTACCGTATATATTGAGCACATTTACTTATGTCACTCTTTAATGATGTATTTTCTAGGTGCCCGAGAAAAATCTCAGCCAACACTGGAGATAAATGGCTTCCCATTGCCACATCATCAGTCTGTTCGTAGATGCTTCCATTAAAACGAAACCGTACATATTTCGTGCATAATAAAATAAACTTGCGTAGAGTGTGACCCGGCACCGGCGATGGTAATATATCGTGTTCTACCGCTTTGACTATAATGTCAATGGTTTCATCAATTGGAACATTTGTAAACAGAGACATAACATCCAAAGATACCATAATCTTGTTTTTAACATTTATATCTTGAATTTTGTTTATACAGGAAGGGTACAATGAATTTTATTAAAGCTCGCATTTCAAAAGAATATTGAAATGTGTTTTAAATATTTATAAAGATGTGACTAACGTAATAAATAATTAATAATAATATAAAATATTCAGGGTTAACAGCTACCAATTGTCCTTATATATATAAATATATATAGATGTGGGACATATACGAAAATTATCCATTTATATATATATATATATATATATTTGGGTAGTATAAATATTGGAATAATAGATATATAATTAAATAGGAGGGAGAAGAAAAGAAGAAGAAAATTGGAGGAAAAATAATAATTTATTATATATATATATATATATATATATATATATATATATATATATATATATATAAAGGTGTAACGATATTATATTTAGATATATATGTACATATCTGTATGTATTGGTATAATGAATTATTTGTGTCATATGAGCACATATTCTTATGCAATTATTTCTACGATTAGTTTTGAAAACCATTAGTTTGTCTATACTCTAGACAAGCTGCTACTCGCGTACCCAAAACACGGCATTGGAAAATATGAAGCTGACACTCAACAATCAAATTTCAAAAAATCCCATAGGATGTAATCGATTGCAACATCGGACATGCGAACTGACGCGGTCCGACCTACTAGAACACGACGGTCAACTAACTATGGAGAATCAAACCACAATACATATAGAAGGAAGGTAAGCTAATATATCCGAATTTCAATTATAGTAATTTCGCGTTTATCATACTTGACTAGAAATACCAGCCGGCAGATTCCTATGTAGTCACAAGCATTACATTTTTGCACATTTTACCACGTTTTATAAGCTGGACAACTCCAAAATCAGCGATTGTGCGGAGGGTGACTAAAATTCTTTATGATAAGTCTGCGAACCTGCGTTAAACAAAATACTAGTGAATCTAATTTTTCGCCTAACATGGCATAGCTACCAAGTTTCGACGTTTTATGTTCACCATCAGAGCACAATGGTAAGCTGAAAGATGAGATTCACGTTTATGACTGCATAGGTATTGCACAGACGAAATTTTCAGTCTAGTACAATATATGCAAAGCTACTAGAGGTGAGAGCTGAATTACTTATTTTTCATTCCATTGTGAAGTATGACCTTCGTCGTTCAGTTGGCCGTCGTATTGTGATGATGATCATGGATGGTCGAAATGGTTCAGCACATGTGACTGACGTAAATTTTGCGATGTTTTTGACTGTTTTGATACAATTGGTTTGGTGTTTATCGCAAGTTTGCGAACATGGTTTAACTATTTTATGAACCCCTTAATTAGATAAATTCGCAAATTAATAATCTTGCGAGATTTTTCTTGCATGAACTATAATCATGTATATTTTAATTACATTTTAACAGTTAAACGTATTGGTGTGTGACCAAATCATTGGCATTTGCTTGTAATTTATATGTCAAACCATTTGTTTCGTGAGATGCAACTGATGAAGGCCTACGGTAAGATGGGCCGAAATATCTTGCTAAAAGATAATTACTGGAACAATGAAAGCTGCGTTAGTCAAAACGCAGATCAGGTAATTTCAATTAATCCAGGTGCGAAACACGGAAACTCCTTCAATTGATAGCTTTAATTTAAAAATTTTTATTTGCATAAGGTGCTGCAATATTACTAACTTATGTAAAAAAGATCATACAAGTAGGCTATACATAGCATTCAATATCTACTTTGCATGAATAGGGGCAATAATTTTTGCATGCATTTAACTACGAAATTCTTGTTCAAATAAAGCCTAATGGAAGAGCGAAAATTATTTAGATTGATCAAAAAATAGTAAAATCAATGAATTCAAAAACGCAAATGTATTTATTAAATTTTCAGTTTGTGGCCTTTTTTGGTTTTCTTTGACTATAAGAAGTGTGATCTAAATATCAACCGACCAATAAATTTTGATGATGCTAACTAATTATTTAAAGTAACAGTTTCAATAAAGAAGTTAAAATGTCAACACCTTTTGCAACGGAAAAATAGGGTTATATAATGATTTGAATAGCGATGCATTCAAATAGACATATAGTTCATATGTAAATAGATGCAGAAAAGCTTTGAACAGGCAAGTTTGTGAAGACAATAAATAGTGTTCTGTAATAGATGAGGTTTGAAAACTCAAGGTGCACACCAATTCCACGTTTTAATCAGACGTAAAACCAAGCAAAATTATTGTAATTTGCACTTATTGACGCGTTTAGACCTATCAGAGATACTTTCAGAGGACGACCGCAAACTGCAAACGGTATCTTAAAAATGATGAAATAATCTCAGTGAATTTTGTTGACTTACATTATACATCAATCTTACCTATCAATGATGTTTTGCCATTTTGGTGAAAATGCTTAGAAAGAGATTCGTTTGGTGCTCATTTCAATTGTGCAAACGTTGTTTAATGGTTGTTAATCCTACCCAAGTAGTCAAAATTTTGTTAAAGATCAAACTATTAAAGCTATTATATTTCTACTTAGTGTCTAGTTTTATTTACGTTACTATGCTTCAAAACGGGCTATTTGTTAATTTGCTGAATGATGAAACACCAAAATCACACTGACATTTAATAGATATGAAGGAAAACGTCGCTAGATTTTGTCATTTTCATAACTTAGTATAGGTAAATAAAAAGCCTACATGCCTTACAGACATACAAAGCAATAATGCCCTCACTGGTAATACAGATATTGAGTTTTACTTAGCAATATAACTAATTGATATTAATGTGTGTTATTTATGTAAATTTTGCAACAGGACACATCTTTTAAACATCGCCATATGATGAATTAGCAAAAATTAGTTTACGTCACCAGAAGGAAAAAAAATCATTTTTCATTGCATCTGATTTGTGGAGAAATAACCAATGAAATTTTACTTTAAGTAAATTACTAGAATAACATTATCAGATCGGATTAAATAATTAGCCTTAAATGCATTTAGATCATGATCAGCAGGTCGGCCAATCGGCCTTCAGCATGAGCGACAGAACTTGATACTTAATCTTTTCACATTGACGTGCATTCTATTAAGTAGAAGTCCTTTTAAAAATCGGTTGGACTTTTATTTACTATGACCAATCATGGACACGAAAGAGAAAGAGAAAATTTTTCATACTTTCGTCTATTCTCAATTATCAATTGAGTACGTCAACGTCACGACACTGTTTAACAGTTTGCAATACATAACAGGGTAAACAGCTATACGACAAGAGCTCTAAAACTGAATATTTTACACATTTTAAAGCTGTATTTATACTTAAGCTACTATAAATACCACAAAACAGCAATAAATTAGCATAAAATACTAATGCATAAATGCTGAATAAAAATATAAATCACGCGTATGTGTGCACTACAAACGAAAAATTTGTTGTGGTCAACTTCTGTTGAACTTTCGCAAGTTGCTCCATTATACTATTGTCAAACCGTCATAATAGAAAATCCGCTTTATACTGTAGAACAATTACCGTCCACATAATCCGGCGAGAATGACTGACCCAGCTCCAGTGCAGAACAAAATACCCAGCGAGGTTTTTTTAGTTTTTAACGTCACTAGTTCATCTAGAAAACTAGACGAACTAGTGACATTAAAATGTAGAATGCAAAGAATGCTATTGCTGCCAACGCCTAGACAGCTTTATTAATCGACGTATATGCTAGATTTGTTTTGTTTCATTGAAAGCTGAGCGTCAAGATGCGTTTATCAATAGCAAACTTAATTAGCCAAACAGCTCAGTATCGCCGTTTCTTACGTTTCATTACCATCGAGTATTTTTGTTGAAAGAAGTTTGTGCTAGTTGGCACACTGTTCAAAAGAATTAATTCAAAAATCCTGCTCGCCAGGCTACTGAAGCAACTCCGGCGGTTGATTAGGATCGCAGAAGGTTCAAGTCATACATATCCTAACCGCATACTTCTATCACGAATTCGGTCACTTGACCATAGCCCACCATATCCTCGCTAACCAAAAGACAACTGAATGGGCAAGAATATGTCGGCGTCTAGCAAACACCAGGCATTATAGAAGAGACCTGGCTAATTAATGCCTTATTAGTTTTGACTCCTCTGGTTCCCTCCGTGTGGGAAGTCTAGGTCTCTGTGTTTCGTATTGTATTTCATCTTATTGGTTGTGCATCAATAATTCGTGGATCGTTTTCTTTCCTATTCCCCAGTATTGCGCGCACTCCGAAATTGGAAGACACGCTTATCATTTATTATAATCAAGGTTGCGGTCTTGATATAAACACCTGACCCATTAATTAATTACATATGTCAGTATAAACTAAGAATTGTAAAGTGTAGAAAAGGCAATTCATCCAGTACACTACACTATACAATTCTTAGTTTATACTGACATATGTAAGTAAGTAATGGGTCAGGTGTTTATATCAAGACCGCAACCTTGATTATAATAATTGTTATCACCACCCGCGCAACCAATGTTCGTTTAATTATACAAATGTTCATTTCAATACCACTTCCCCATGTAGTGTGGTGTCTGTTCAGTAATGACAGATTGGGGATGGTTAGTTGGAACTTTGGGTCTAAATGGATACATACACATACAAATATGCATGTGATGGCAAGGCAAAGGTAAGTAAGTTAATATATATTCGTTATATCAGAAGGCCAGATAAACGCCATGCTTATAGCCTATGCTTTTGTGTTAATTGGTAGCGAGAGTGATAGTTGAAATAATTTGTTAATAGGTACGCAATACCAAATAAAATCATACATATCTAATAGACCTCCGCAACAAACAGTATTCAACTATGATATATATATCGAGGCCAATTTGGAAGAAAATCAAACTCCCCAGATAGTAACGCTTAGTGTTCCCTTTGGAGGTGATCTTCCAGCGGAAATCTTCAAACGAAAAGTAATTCGAGCGACAAAAGCACAGTTTCCATCAATACAGGTGAGAGTGGTGTTCAACACAACAAAACTGATGCGCACGAATGAAAAAGATAGCCTCTCTGTGACGTCAACACCTTTGTCTGTATACAAATTTCAATGTACCTGCAACGCTCAGTACATCGGCAGATCAAAAAAGAGGCTCGAAACTAGAATAAATCAGCATCTCCCTCAAAAACTATTAAAGAGGGGTGCAGCTCCTGCACAAAAATCAGCAATTTGCGAACATGTACTACTCACAGGTCATGCTGTTAGTAGTAACAATTTTTCAGTTCTCTACAAGGCAAAAACAGAGAAAATGCTTCTGGCTTTTGAAGCTATTGCAATTAATAAGCTGAAGCCCTGCTTAAACGTGCAGAAAATAATTCAAAAAGAAATTAAATTGGACTGGAACAAAGACATAACCGACATGCCTTTAAAAATAGCCAACGCTTCGCAAAATACGACACATACATCAATTACGGACGCAATTACAATGAAAGCGATGACACACCAAATGACGTTACGCAAAAGGAGTGGTCTAAATTGCGCAAAAGCAGTGGTCTAAATTGCGCAAAGCAAAGGCTAGCATAACGAAGAGGAGATTGGTTACAACACATGTACAGTGGGATTGGATGAACGAATATACTAACGAATCCAGAACAATGGCTGTAGATACTGGTAGAAATAAGATTTATTAATAAATGTTATTCCATGGAGTACGTTGTTTTGTTCTTACATTTTAAAAATGGTGAAATTAGAAACTATCATATATATATATATATATATATGTATATATATATATATATATATATGGTAACAGGATGAGCGAGGCCAGAGCTTATGGATTTTTTGGAGTAAGCTGTGTTCATAAGTATTAATTGTGAATTTCGATAGAATTCAGCCCGTCCAAAAACTTGTTGCGTTTGGCCTATTTACAGGCTCGGTTCATGCTACATATATAAATATAGTAAGATGAATTTGAAGCCGCATTTTCGAAAAGTTTATTTTAAGTTTAACACATTACAGAAAATTGAACCAAAAGCTTACCCCACATTATTTTAAATAATTTGCTACAAGATACGCAATACATAATAAAATCTTGAATATATGTTATTTCTACACAACGAACAATATATAATTACTGAACATTTTTTGAAAAATATCAGGATTATCGCTAAATTTGTTAGCTAATGTCGATCAAGGTGGGAGTACATGGATCTGTTAAAGATACGCGTTCATAATTGGAAATTATCAATTTCTGTTGAATTAAGCTTAACGAGTAATCTATTATGTTGTGTCACAAGCGCGGTATACATAATATATAGCGAATTGGCTTTGAAGGTGTATTGGCGAAGTCTTTCTACTAATTTAATTCCATTACTGTTTGAAAACAAATTCTGATAGGAAAGCTGAATGTTAACTTGTCCCGCATTTCTTGATTAAATATAAATAGGTTATAAGGCGTAGCACTGGTTTCCACTGATATATCACCAGTAAACACAACACACGAGTTCATATTGACTTTGGTGTACCTTTCTGGTCCTATGTGAACCATTACTTACTAGGTACGCAACACTTACCAAAAAAATTTTATATAATCGTTCTCCAAAAAAAGAATGCATAACTACTATATATTATATTGAATTATATCAGGGTAATCGTGATATATGGTAACTGATGTCAATCAAGGCCAGATTGTATAGATCTGCTGAAGTCAGACGCGTTCATAAGTTAAAATTCTCAATTTCAGTAAAATTTTGCCCATCAAGTAATCGATTGAATTGGAACATATTACAGGCTCGCCTCATATTATATATTGTAAGTTCACTTTAATGGCGCATCGTCAAATACCTTATATGAACTTAACTTCGTTACTGCTTGTGTACGTATTCGTAAATTAGACTGCATAGTCCGCTAGCCTCATATTTATCGACCAAATTCTGGTCCTTTATGAACTAATCTGTTAATAGGTATGCAATAACAAATACAAATATACAATATCTGCATTGGATATTGCTTTAAATCAAGTTTGCAGGCTTGAAGTAAGCACCAACCCCATTGTATTTTACCAATCGTCGAACAACATAACAAAACTACCGCCAGCCGCAACGCACTGACGCGTTTCGACCTTCCATGATCATCATCAGAGTACGACAGTAAACTGACTATCGAGCATCACACCACATTGAATATATATGGAAATCAAATTTAGATATGCGGCTCTCACCTCTAGCAGTCTTGCATACATTGTACGCGACTGGAAATGACGGCTGCACAATTTCTATGCAGTCACGAACATTAACTATTTGCAACTTTCGCCACATATAAATGTATAGGCAATACAATTTAACAATAATTGCTTGCGCGGGTGATGGATACAATGCTTTAAATCAAGTTTGCGAGCTTGTTTAGATATTGCGTCAGATTAAACAAAATTGTCTGTTTTTTTCAATCCAATCACACACTATATTTACATAGTTCATGTTTAAGTTGGCGATAAAATGATATGAGCCAATCGAGGAGAATTTTAGTAATTAGACTGAAAGAACATTTCAGTTAAAACGTGTGTCGAATTACATGAGTAAGCGTTTGCAGGCGCGTATAGTATAACAGACACTTCGCACAATATTTTTCAGATACATAAAAAATTAAAAGTAGAAATAATTTAGCTGTATATGAAACACTGTTTATTAAATATGTTCAGCCAAATTTACAATCACAGTAAAAATATATTCAGCAATTGAGCATGAGTTAAAATCATTTATAAAAGAATTCACATTTTTATGCCATACAATCTCCTCAGTTTTTATTTTCTAGCATACACAAATGCATACATGTACAAATAGACCAACTTTAACGAGTTGAAATAAAATTAAGACATATTTACAATTGTATGTTAGGTTTTGCTCACCTAGTAACAACCAGTGGGATAAACCAAAGTCAGCAAGAACGAAAGATATCATCTCACGTACTAACGGCACCTACTGATGAGTCTCCATTAAGAATAAAACGAATGTGAACATGAGATTATACCTTCCGTTCATGCTGGCTTTGGTTGATCTCATTGGTCATATTTAAACTAATTTTTTACTAGGTGCACCACACATAATACACAATTGCATACATATTAGATCTCCGCAGCAAACATTATTTTAATATTTACAAGTGGTTCAGCAGATAATGAATTACTGTGCTAATGCATTAGCAGTCAATAGTTTTGAAAATAATTTACCATGACAAGTGCACTACTGATATGAGTATCAGCATAATTTAATTTACGCACATGTGACAGATCATTAAAGAAAATATGACTTTTAAGTTTGTTGCTGTATACAACCAACGTAAACTAATAAGCAGTCATTCATTACTCAGATGATAGCAAAAACATTTGAATCAAGCTTGCGGAGTTAAAATAAGCAACAGTCCTATATTTTATTTAGTCATACAACATATCAAACTACCGCCAGTAACACCTAATTACTCGTCCCGTCCTCCCATGAATACCCCGTGAGCACAAAGTTAAATAATAAATGAAAATCAAATCAATATATTTATAACTTATTTAATATCATAAATTTCATTCTCACACTTAATAATCACGAAAATACTTTATTATACTAGAGTATCGGTCATACAACGTTCGCGCAATCCGGACAATGAAAATTATTAAATAGCTAAACAATGATTGTCCAACTGACACCAAGTAAAGTGCAAGGTATGCGAGACACCTAACATTGAGAGAATCATAATTGTTAACACATTTTATACACAGTGCGAATCAGTCATTGCTCTTCAGTTTGGTGTTGTGTTCCATAATTATCCTGGTATATCAGAAAACTTCAATACATAAAAATTATTTGCTTTGCCCTCAAGTGAGTGAATAGAAAATGAGATGTGGGTTTATTTCAAGACTTTAAAATAGACTAAACCGCTTCTCGTAAATTTCTGATCCGGTTGTCTATCTATTGAAGAAAAAAATTCAACAACAAAGAAGCCACACGTCCCTACTCCACGCGACAACGTTTTACGCAAACCGATTCGTCACTCTGTGAGTTCTCATATTTTCTTGTTATTAAATCTGAATGGGTTTGAATCAGCTCTCGCAAGACCTTAAAGTTGTGGGCATGCATGGATGAGAAAAAGCAAGAAAACAAATCATCATAAAAAACAATAGAAAAATTAGTTCTACAGAAATTTAACACAAACAATCTATTATGAACAGTGGAATGAATGACTATTTCTCAATCCATATACTAATATTAGCATGAGATCCGAGATCTAAGGCTCCCACGTAAGGGCTTCAAAAATATGGCCAAGGGAACTAAGTCTTTCCATCTGAGCACATCGCGATCAATAAAAGTAGCGCGGAAAGTCAAATGTGCGTACAAATGTGAGAAATCAGTTTCGTTCATAAAGAAGCAGCGTCACCTTTCCGCTACCTACTATCTAGTATTGACGGAGACAGCCATTATTTCTAATTGGTGAAGGCTATCCATTTGTTAACTACGTATGCTCAAGGATACTGAGTCACAAACAGGCATTTAGAAACTGCTCTAAGACGATGTACGTCATAACCAGAAATATAAGTACGTTTTGCATAATTATTTACTTAATTGCTATCACTGAAAACATTTTTTAAAGATACAGTTCAAATTAGGCAGATTTTCAGGTGATTTTTAATGCAAAAAATAAAAATGAAATGCGTATTAAAGAAGCAATCCGGTACAAAATAATAACTCTTCAGTTAAATCAGCAAAAAATCTGAAAATAAATTGTATCTAACATGGTGATTTTTTGTTTTGTTTATGATCCGAATGGGCGTTTTATGCTCATGATAACATGGTCGTCTTATCTGCTGGATCGTGTAGAAAACATAAGCGAAATCTAGCTACTTCAGACAACAACATATTCATTTCTGCTTCGTTTTCTTCATTCTTCTCTCCTCAAACTAGCAAAAATGCTCCTGGAGTTTCTATATTGTCCATGTTATTTAGATCACTGAACTTCATGTCAGATTGACTAATATCTAAAATAGGTAAATTAAACTACCATTAATTTTAGACGCTTACAGGCATTCGATAATCGCTGGTTGAGAATCAAAGCACATGTCGGTTCTCAACAACGAATAACCAACGCTGACACCCTTAGACGTATGTTTGGATCGGCCAACAAATGCTCCTCGTTATAAAACCAAATAAGGTCTTATCAACTGTGTTGGCTCGGTCACGTTTTGCGTATGCCCTCGATTCGATTACCCAGTAGAGCAATATACTCTCATCCAGCGCCATATTGGCGTAATAAACAAGGGCAGATTTGGACATAGCAGAAACAGTTAAAGTCAACTACATCAAAATTGGGTAGCATATGGCTTCGCGTGCGCATCCTAGTTCTTGGATGGAAGCCCTGTGGGATATGGCATCGAATCGGGTTCAGCGGTGATTATTTTGTAAATATCTAATAGAATCATTTTCGTAGTTTTTTTTCTCAGTAGGGCAGAGATAGCTGCGAGGTTTGGTTTTGTTAATAACGTGATACTGTGAAAACTGCAAGAAGCTGCATTGCTGATGTTCTCTTTCCTTAATGTTGACTTGGCCATAATGGAGTTGTATGGAAGTTTGGTTTGCCTCACTTTTGTGCATTATATAGATAAATATAGTCATAGCAAAAAGACGATATCTCTCCTATATATCTCACTAATAATTTGTGTGCATAAATTATTATTCTTGTCGTTATTTATAAAGGATTTCTTACTTTTTGGTTTCTACTACGGTTATATGGCAGTGAAACATTATTTACTATTGGATTTTACATGGATGTGCAGGATAATGATAATGATAATGATGATGACGATTCATCAAGCAAAGTTTAATTTTTAACGTTAACGTATATATTATGCTCTTGGTAGTGCTTTGGGAAAGTAAAAATTGATAATTTCGCGTATCTGAAACTGGAATGCAAGATCACTAGATCATAATAGAACTGGGTGCATCAACCTTATCCACGCATTATTGATTTCTAACACATGGTTCCACGAAATTGTCTCAGGACGGACAAAGGGTAGTCGGTATTGCCCTTAACTAAAAAAATAAAAGCTTCTACAACTGAATGGAGTCCTATAGGCAGCCAAATTTATGCGGCACACTTAAAGATGCCTACTAAAATCAACGTTAGAATCCACAATCAAAGATGTCCGTTCTATGTATATGCTAATGCTCCCACCGATTGCACCAAACTCTACATCAATGACAGTTCTTTTATTCAAAAAGTTGATTGGCCTAGCAAAAGTGATTCGCCTTACCTCCGTGTAGGACCTTTTAGAGGTATGAACGCCTCGATAAGTTTTCGGTCTTCGCTTTAGTTCCCGCATCAAGCTCCAGTGCATTTGCTCATCATTGATATTCGTTTTTGCTTTAAGAAATTTAAAAAAGTATATTTTGACGAAAATTTACTATTTCCAGAATAATTATTTGTTTAACCTCAATTGATACGTTGCGAAAAATGGATAAACTTACCTTATTTAAAAAAAATCATTATTAAATATTTAAACGCGATCAAATAATGGACAAAGCGACAACATTTGACGAATGATTAAGCAAAAAAATTAGCAGAAAATCATCAAAATTATTTTTTCATCCTATTTAGTCCGTTCAGTAATACCTGTCTTATTGATTTGTGTAGAGCTAATAGATATTTAATTCGGTTATTCAATAAGCTAGGTTAATTCGATGACGTCCGAAGTTGTATCCGCTCATCTTATAACCGTGATAACTTATCCAATAGCTATAGAAATAACCAGACAGAGGCCCGGCAAACTCTTACTAGTCGTATTGGCAATCGTAACATACACTTTCTCTGAATTAAGCCGTCCAATCTCATTTGAATTCTTGTGTCAATTAGTTAAACGAGAAATCACTTGATGTTAAAGGAGGAATATTTAGAATCTTAACCATGCACTAATAGCAAGTCTTAGACGACAATTGGAACGATATCCATTAGCAGCTCTTCAGTCTAGCGTAACATAGCATCAAAATAAATGCAACTTCTGAATCTACGTCATTCAACCCAACTAGAAGTAAGCTAATTGATGAGGCCTGACAACCCACACATTTACAAAAGTGCTACCTCTTTTACCTGGTTATATGAAAGAAAAGCACCAGTTTCTAAATAATTATATATTGCTGGGTATGATGCTGATAAAATACAGCTTAATGTTGAATTGGGTCTATGTTTAAAATTTTACTATCGCCTCGCCTTCATTAGAAATTTTACACCTAAACCTTGAAGATTCAGCCACAAAAATATTCCTTCAGCTACTCAAAATAATGATCCAAATTATTTATTTCGCCTTTTCGAGAAAGGCATTAATTAAAAGCCTACTAGATTTAAGTTAGAGTTCCGATCTGGGAAACAGATAATCTCTTTTTCAATATTTTACTATAAACCTGATTATCGGGTTGCGATCCGATTTGTTTGCATCCGCTGTCTTCCTGATTTCTCCAGAATTTTGGATATCCGGATATGATCTTTTTCAATGGAAAGCACATCACCTATTAAGTTGACAATCAATATATCAAGTGGAAATATTAGTTAAAACTGCCCCATTTATACTTGTTGTTAGATCTCTTGAGAATAACTTGATTTTTAATACTAGGTAAGTGTATGTCACATGGTTTTTGTGTATGTCTGCATGTGTACACTTCGAAATTAGAATACAGTGATTTAATATCAAATACTGATGACTCACTAGATAAGCGTCCGTCATTCCTGTGTGTATGTATTCTCATTTTTTTTAAAATTGAGTAATCAACTTCTGCACGTGTACACTCATCCCAGTGAAATTACACGATTTATCAACATCTGACTAATTACCAGATAAGCGTTTGCCACGTCTGAGTGTTTGTGTGTATGCATGTGAGTGTTTGCTTAAGACTGAGAAATAATCTGCTACATGTAATTACCGGCACGTGTAACGGTCATTCAAGTGACACTGGAATGATAACTGTCATTTCCTAAATGCATACCTCAGACATATTTTTACACGTACTATCCTAAATGAAGTAATTACGAGTGGCATCCCGGTGAGAAGAGGGCAAGATACTGTGAATACAGTAAATAATTGAGAGTTAGAAAATTAAATTAGAAACGAAAACGTGTTTTAATAGGGTAGATAGTTAAAATAAAATAAAATCGGACGTAACAGAAATTGAAATTGCCTGATAAAGGAAGATACAAACATAAATATTTGTTAAAAGGTGCTACACTAACAACAGAACGTGAGATAATAGATAAAATAAGATAACAAGTAATCAAGAATGAAATAATAAGACAATCAGAAAATAAATTATGAGATATTGAATTACTCATCCTCTATCTCTGTAAGTTTATATCAGTCCAGTGTTCTTATTCTTTTACTTAAGCAAGTTTCTGATTCTGATTCGTGCAATCTTCGTTTCCTACCATTATTTAATGCTATATTCCAGTGATTTTTCTACGGCTGTTTCATTCATGATGTCATTTCTCGATTTAATTTCGACGGATTTTCTAATTAATCTTGTCGATCTGCTATGACCACAAATTTATATACGTCTGCACCCATCCCAATTAATTGTGTGCCCTGTCTCTACTGTGTGGCGTGCAAAGTTCGATCTATTAACATGGCCATACTTGCATGCGGTTTTATGTTCCCTCTCTACTTACCTTAATTGGGCGCATGGTTTAACCCACGTACATCAGGTTACATTCGTTACATGGAATTTCATATACTCGTGATGTGTCGAACGGTTCTATTTTCTCCTTTTGATTGGGCAGTTTAACACCTAGGGTAAGGGTCTATTTTAAAATAGTACGTATATTGTATTTTGATGCTACCTTTTTGATTTCCCTACTTAGTTTAGAGTCAGGTATTACCCTTACTCTCCGATCACTTTTTGTTTTATTTGACTTCACGTACTTCCAGTCATGATTAAATTTACTTATAACGCTCAATTTAGTTGCTTCAATTAACTTTAGAGGATACTCAAATCTAACCTTATCCTTATCTGAGAGGAATTGTGCTGTTTTACCAGTCTCAGTAATTAACTCATTTTTTGGTGATTTCTCAATTTAGATAGCTGTATTCAGACCATGATAAAGCATTTCCAGCTGTTTCTCATTAAGATTTATTTTAGAAAGGTTTACCACTCGATTAGTTACAGCAGGACATGTCTAACTGTGGTCTCCCTATAGATGCCCAAATTTCCTATCAAAGATGCGGTGTCAATGCACACTAATATACCAGTACCCAAAGCACTAAACTATTTTCAGCGTTTTCTGGTTTAACATGAAGTAATATCAGAAGGAAGCAAAATAACTGAGACACGTCATGGAGATGGTGTACGTATGTATGTCCTCCACTTATTTTAAATTTAGGAATTTATTTTATAAGCAAATTAGAGGTGCTCCGATGGGACAACCACTGTCAGTTCCAATAGCTAATATCTTCATGCATTACATAGCGAAAACCCTCTTAGATATAACATGCCATAAATCCTAAATTGTATGTACGATATTTGGATGATATATTAGTTATTTGGAATCACGAGGAGGATCAACTGATAAAGATCTTAAACATAGCAAATCAGATGAGCCAGCTGCAATTTACAATTCAAAATGAATCATGTGGCGAATTATCATTTCTGGATTTCAAGTTAATTAGAAGTGGTACAAAAATAGAACTGGATATTTATAGGAAGGATACTTACTCAGGTATCTTTCTAAATTTCAAATAAAACCATCCATATAGGTGTTAAACTGCCCAATCAAAAGGAGAAAATAGAACCGTTCAACACATCACGAGTATATGAAATTCCATGTAACGAATGTAACCTGATGTACGTGGGTTAAACCATGCGCCCAAATAAGGTAAGAAGAGAGGGAACATAAAACCGCATGCAAGTATGGCCATGTTAATAGATCGAATCTTGCACGCCACACAGTAGAGACAGGGCACACAATTAATTGGGATGGGTGCAGACGTATATAAATTTGTGGTCATAGCAGATCGACAAGATTAATTAGAAAATCCGTCGAAATTAAATCGAGAAATGACATCATGAATGAAACAGCCGTAGAAAAATCACTGGAATATAGCATTAAATAATGGTAGGAAACGAAGATTGCACGAATCAGAATCAGAAACTTGCTTAAGTAAAAGAATAAGAACACTGGACTGATATAAACTTACAGAGATAGAGGATGAGTAATTCAATATCTCATAATTTATTTTCTGATTGTCTTATTATTTCATTCTTGATTACTTGTTATCTTATTTTATCTATTATCTCACGTTCTGTTGTTAGTGTAGCACCTTTTAACAAATATTTATGTTTGTATCTTCCTTTATCAGGCAATTTCAATTTCTGTTACGTCCGATTTTATTTTATTTTAACTATCTACCCTATTAAAACACGTTTTCGTTTCTAATTTAATTTTCTAACTCTCAATTATTTACTGTATTCACAGTATCTTGCCCTCTTCTCATCGGGATGCCACTCGTAATTACTTCATTTAGGATAGTACGTTTAAAAATATGTCTGAGGTATGCATTTAGGAAATGACAGTTATCATTCCAGTGTCACTTGAATGACTGTTACACGTGCCGGTAATTACATGTAACAGATTATTTCTCAGTCTTAAGCAAACACTCACATGCATACACACAAACACTCAGACGTGGCAAACGCTTATCTGGTAATTAGTCAGATGTTGATAAATCGTGTAATTTCACTGGGATGAGTGTACACGTGCAGAAGTTGATTACTCAATTTAAAAAAAAATGAGAATACATACACACAGGAATGACGGACGCTTATCTAGTGAGTCATCAGTATTTGATATTAAATCACTGTATTCTAATTTCGAAGTGTACACATGCAGACATACACAAAAACCATGTGACATACACTTACCTAGTATTAAAAATCAAGTTATTCTCAAGAGATCTAACAACAAGTATAAATGGGGCAGTTTTAACTAATATTTCCACTTGATATATTGATTGTCAACTTAATAGGTGATGTGCTTTCCATTGAAAAAGATCATATCCGGATATACAAAATTCTGGAGAAATCAGGAAGACAGCGGGTGCAAACAAATCGGATCGCAACCCGATAATTAGGTAAATGATCTATTCCCTGTAGCGAAGCCTGTTTCTTTTAAATGTTACTATAAAGTTTGAAGTAGAATAAAAAAATTGCACTCGGTTGATATGGAAAATGATAACACGAAGAGGTATTTTTACCTAAATGTTAAATAAAACATCAAATCAGTTTGCATTACGTATGTCTCAGTACGGGGCTCTGTCTGTAGAATTTTTTCTCTATCAGGATGCGTATTTTGTCTAATATAGAAGAGTTTCATTTTCCTTGACTCACATTAAATAATTCCGTTCAATCAAAATTTGGCGACGACAGGTGACCAAAACCCTTGTCCTATGCAGTAGACAAATCTGGATATCTTAAAACACACTAAATGATAAGAGACATACAGCATGTCGAATCTCAGACACATTTATCCTATAATTCGACCGCATCCTAAAAAGCAAGATATTGACAGTCGCAGCAAGAGACTATAAATATTGACAATTAGGAGCCAAACAGATTATTCTCGTGGGCGAGGAGCACTTAATTTTGTGTTACCTCCACTATCAACATTAAAATGAACACATTTTATGCAATTGCTTAGTTAACACGAATAATAGTGTGTAATTCTCAGATTTGCCGTTTGGGTCATTTAAATGAGCTGATTTCAGTGTCATATAAATAGAACTCCCATTAAAAACCATTCAACATGTACAGAAACAAAAAATCAATGAGTCGGTTTTGTATGCAGAAATTTATCACAAGATTGGACTTTAATTCATTAAAAAGGGTGTTCTTCAACAAGTACATATCATGATACGTTTACTATCGTCCCAATCTTGATCCCGGAGTGAGTATTGGAGAAGTCACAATCTATTGTTAGGCTAATATTTGTATATTGGTTGGCCTTACCCTGATTAATTTAATTAGCAGCAAGATCTCACCTAAATTGAGACATTTCTCTGAGACGTGATGACGAGGAAGATTTTTAAATCTAAAAGATAGTCCGGCCACTTTAGCATTAACACCCGGATTAAAATAAATTGGCAAGTACCTGGACAGGCTACGCTTGGCCCAGAAACATATATATGCTGTTTACGAATGAGATAAAAAATGCCATTCCCTAGAAAATGTTTTTTAAATGTTTGATGCACAATGAAAAAGGAAAACTTATAAACGATAATATTAAATAACGTATAATAACGGATGAGGTGAAAAAGTAAGCAGCTAACTGATCCTTTTCATATGCCAATGTAAAAAAGAATCTCAATTAAATACGAGAACTGTTTCTGTCTTATTTTCTCCTCAAATATCTACAAATGAACTTATTTTAATATATACTGAATAGCAAAACAAACAGTGACCAAACATGGAGAATGTGAAATAAGAAAACGATCAGTCAATCGCCTGTATCACCTTCAAGTAAGGCCCAATGCTCTAAAATGCATTTTCTGCTTGCATAAATCAGGTTGCAGTTTGTTTATTCACAAAGCTTCAGAAGTGGCCAAATCATATATTTCATTGCATTTAGTAATTATCTTAGAGGCCACGTCTGAAGAATATACGTGTGAGTTCTCAATGAGGTTTTACCCATCTGCAAACGTGCATTCACGTTTCAATTTTAAAATGCTGTTAAAGTTGCGGTGTCCTTGCATTCGGACAATTAAACACAAGATCAATCGATCTACGTAAATTGATTAATTTTATTTGAAGTCGAAATTAACACCTTTTTCTCTCTCAGAATAGAAGGCAATTTAACTAAGCATCACACATAAGAGGGACGTTATTCTTTTAGCAGCACAGAATAAAGTTTAATCGACATTAACTCCTAAATCTAGTGCAGGTAAACTAAGAGTGTTAAAGAAACACATTCGTCTTTACCAGCAATCAAAGAGAATAATTCGTTAATTTCAACCTGAAATAATGTTAATCAATAAACACGTGTAAGTTATAGATCAACTTACGTAGGCTTATCGACCCTACGGTCAATGTCTATAATGAAAGTTCATTAAAATTTAAACGCCTGTCTCAAACCAAAAGGTGAATATGGTTTTGCAATTTCGCAACATATCATTAAAATCTCGATCGTAAGTTCGTTAGACTTGGCATTTAAGAAAATTACCAAATTCAGTAACAGAAATGGATTAAAAGCATATGTAGCTCTGTGGATAACTTGCAGCCTGATTTATACGAGTTGAAAAGCATTTTCAGACATTGAACATGAACTGGAGTTGATGCGCACAAGGTATTGTTCATTCCTTTTATTACACATATTCTCCACTTTTAAATTTCCATTTTGATAACTATTCGATATATATATATATATATATATATATATATATATATATATATATATATATATATATATATATATTCTTTATTATGTCCATTGCCTTCGAATATTACACAGTATATTCTTATTAGGAAGAGAAAACATTAATAGCAAAAAAGATAATGTTTCTTTATTCTGAAACTACAAACATCTGGCCTAAATATTCAAAAGTTACATCAACATGATATTTTAATTGACTGGCCACAGATCACAAAACCCAAAAGCTGTTTACTGGCATCCAGACAAGACCAAATACCCCTTCGAACAGACTCAAAAAAACATTCGATCGGACTGACACCAAACTGATCGGGATAAACATCTGCAAATACAGAGAAAGAAATTTCGAAACAATATGAGCATTCAACTCTGCAATCTAATACTGTGCTGATTCCAAGTGGACAGAACAAACTTGAGGAACAATGCGAAACGAAAGACTACACTCTGGAAAATAACATTCGTACACGTAACAGCCAGCAACGCGAACAGTTGGCTAACTCTCAATTCATCAATACAAGAATGACCAGATCCCAGAAATCACTTCGGAATACAGTGAGAAAGACCTTTACATGGAAATAGGCGCACACACAGACTCATACACATACACACTAAATAATCAGCCCAAACAATAGAACCGAGTCAGATTTGTTGTCACCCACATAATCAAATGAAAACCCTTGAAGTATATAAATGAAATATTGTAAAGTGAAGTTTAGTAGTCTCGAAATAAAGAGCCATTATCCATTTTGTTATTAATGTTTTTTTCTTCCTAATATGAAATATATATATATATATATATATATATATATATATATATATATATATATATTTGTGTGTGTAAAATCATTTGTAGATACTTGGAGAATATGAGAAAAATGGTTCTTGTATCTGATCAAATTTATATTTATCTTTGCAAATGAAAATGGTACTATAAATTTTATTAAAGTTTGCATTCAAAAAGCTAACTCACAATTTACAGAGTGAATTTCATCTAAGTCAACGACATTAGCATCTACAAGTTTTGAAATACCGTCGTCCGACAGGCGTTTCTAAAAAGAAAGTAGTCATTTAAAATTTTTGAAAATCGTCATCATCATTATCCTCATCCTAAACAGCCGTACCAAAAATTTAGATACAGATATTTTGTTGCCATAGAACTATACAAAATGAAATAATAACATCCCAATAACAAATTATAATAAAAACCCTGTCAAAAATAAAGGAAAGTGTGTTATAGTCTAGATGGAGAGTCCTACTAAGACACGCAGAGAAATGAGGTCACTAGACCTCACTACAACACAACTTAGGCCAAGTCAACTTCAAAGCAAGTCTAATTCAGAGCTGCAGATGCCTAATGGGTTTCAACAAATCGATATATAGGCAAGTTCAAACATTAAAGTAAACTCTTTCAAGATAAAACCAGACCATAGGGTAATTCTACCAGAAATCTTAACATAGATCGCTATTGAGCTTAATTTTACGCTCTATAATAATCATGAGTTGTGATAAGCACGTGAATTCCACTATGCTTGAACTATCTGGTCCTTTACGACCATATTTAATTGTTTTTGACTTCAATTATTTTTGACAGGTTAAAATAGGTGTACTCTGTTAGTTACAAAAGTTTGGCGCTGGCTTAGAGAATAGATTTCTATTAAACAATCAGGTTACATGCAAACGTAAAACTTTAGCAGTCTAGCACAACTGATGGAGCTTCATTAGGCCATCTGAGAAGCAATTATGGACAAATCGAAATATAAGTCAATGGCTGTGAACATTGCTCATTTGTTGTTGATAAAATATGTGGTTGACTATATAGTAGGAAATATAATGGAGGAAACCATGCAATCCACCAAATCTAACCATCAAATGGATCCATTCAAAATCTATATCAAAATGCGTATGTGCTCAATAGACAGCCAACTTTGTGTGGCACGCTTAAATACATCTAATAAAATCAATGCCAGAAACCTTAATTAACGTTGCCTTCTCATTGTATCTACATATGATCCCCCGATTGTAGCACAGACGACAACAAAAACAATTTTCATTCCGACCAAAGCTCCTTACTAAGTAAAGCAAGTCGTTCAGATATAGTCTTGGTTATGGGTGGTATTTATGCTAAAGTTGGGCGCTTAAGTAACGCAGAATTTCAATTAGGTGTAAGATACACTTTAAGCTAAATGCGCAGCAATAAGGGAGAACGACTGTTGGATAGTTGCGCGAGCTTCAGACGTAATGTAGTGCTTTATGCCACATGGAGTCCTCCAGCTCCTGGACAGCGGTGGACACAAATACGTCATGTAGCAATTTAGTACAGACGGCGTGGTTGCAAACATAAAGGTCATTCGCTTTAGAATACTTATGAAAACTCAGTTCATGCACTTATCCATTGCAGATTTGCATTCATGTTTTCCGAAATAATAAATAAGGAAAAACCTCAAACAGATGCAAGCAAACAAGAACAACCGACTTTCCGACAAAAGTATGAAGATATTCTAATGTCAAAGATAGCTGGTCTTGATGGAGAAATACCAAGGAGATGAAAGAATCGTTCACACCATGTACTAGTTGACACTTGTTCCAACTTATTCGTGCAAAAAGTCCGAGAAAATTAAAAGGTATCGAAAGCATAAATGATAGCAACCATCATCCAGTACCTAATAAAATAATTCATCTTGCTAGATTGGTGGAGCACCTTAAAAATCAATTTTCTCGGGCACTTGCGTCTGTCCCGGAACACAAAATTATGCCTGTACCAAGTGTTGAAAGTGAATCTCAAACAACCATACAGAATGTAACCCTATCTCTTAAAGTCGTAACTCTGCAGGCTCCGGTGATTTGCTTCCAAGTTTATTTAAGGATGATGTCGATTTAATTTCTGGAGCGGTAACCAAACTTTTTCGTAATAAATGGAGTCAGACATGCCGCTTGTTTTAAGTGAGTCGACCATTTAAAATGGCAATCGTAAGTTTTGTGATAGCTACCGGGTATAGCCTTGTTACCAGTCACATCTAAGTTTTGTTATTTGATTATCTTACATTTCTGTGCTTCGTGCGAATCGCATACAAGAGAAGAAAAAGCTGTATTCCGGTCAGGACGAGGTTGTATAGGTAATATTTTACCTTAAGGCAAGTTCGTGGACATCGCCGTCCCACAACAGCCGTCTTTTAAGACTTTAAGTTGGCATTAGACTGAGTCTAAAGCAATGAACTATTAAATATTATGTAAAAATGTGGCCTACCCAACAAACTTGTAAACATTATACGCGCTCTCTGCACAAACACTTCTGGTTGCGTTAAGGTATACGACAAATTAACACACAATTTAATTACCAGCAGTGGTGCTCGTCAAGGTTTTCCATTTTCTTTATTTTTGTTTCATATTTTAATTAATGTCGTCATGAACACCGTTCTTCAATACGTTCAAGATGCAAGTGTTGAAGTTATCCCGAAAAGTAAATCAGTTTATTTTGACTACGTAGACGATATTCTAATATTATTCGCCAATCTAGACTCTGCTTAGGCAACCTTGAATAGATTACCGGTCATTGTTCCTTCTTTCGGTATGTAATTCGTACCAACTAAATGTAAGTTTCTTATACAAAACAACGCCCCACTCATTCCAAATCTTCGACTGCAAAATGATGATCTGGACGTAGTTGGATAGTTTAAATACCTTGGCAGCTCTGTCAATAGCTCAATTGATATATCTGATGAGGTGAGTATCAGAATCGCAAATACTAGAGTAACTTTCTTCAGCCTTCGTCATATATTGAAAAACGAGAGGATTTCACTGTCTTGATTAGTCGTGTTTACAATATATCTGTACGTGCAGTTTTGTTGTACGCTAGTGGTACTTGGCCCCTTAGAGTTGATGGTTGTGGACGCTTACATTCATTCGACTACAGTTGTTTCAGAAGAATAGAGCATGTAGGTTACCAACACCGAATAGCCACGATTGATATCCGTAAATATATTTTTAGATCGGCTAGAAAGTGCTCCTCGTTAGAAAAATAAATAATTCTCTACTAACAGCAATGGCTCGGTCACGTCTTCATGTGCCATCAATTCGAAAAACCAGTAGAGCACTATTCTCTCAGCTAGTGCTAGATTGGCTTAAAATGGACAGATTTGACATGACAGAAATAGCCAGATTCAACTGCATTCGAAATAAACAGAATGGGAACCAATCATGTTCCGGGATGGGATTCATATGCGCATCACAAATCTTGGTTGGAAACCCTGCGCGATATGGCATCAAAGCAAGCTCTGTGGCGATCCCGTTGTAGATTTCTAGAAGCATAATATTTTTAACTTTCTTTTCTTATTTTGGCATAGTTAACTGTGGGGTTTGGTTTCGTTTAAGACGTGATGAAATGGAAAGCACAAGGAATCTGTATTGCCGATATCACCTCGTATTAAAGCCGACTTTTCCATAATGGTGCCGAGTAGATATTTAGTTGGCCTCTTTTATGTGCTATCTAGGTAAATATATTCATATCAATTACATTCTACCCCTTATAAATGACTCAACTTTAATAGTTGCCATCATTATTACTGTCTTATTTAATGTTTTCTTGTCATTTTGGTATCTTTTTTATGATTATATGGCTGTGAAACGTTTGTTAGTAATGACTTGCAATATTTTGCATTATGATGAGACTTACACAAAATATTGTTTTATATTGACCAGATGGTAACTTCTGAACAAATCACAGAGACAATACCGCAAAAGACTTAAAACAATTACTAAAAAAATAAAGAAAGCGACTGAATTCAATTCATATAACTATATTTAGCTAAATGTTTAAGAATTAAAGACATCCATATGAGACAAATGCCTATCTAGTAGAACGTCGATAATTATTTCCGGATCAGCCATTCATATTTACATATAATAAAGTTTAAATTTTTTCATTTGCATAATTATTTTATTATTTGTGGTGTAATGGGCGATCGACTGATAAAGATTTTCTTAAACCAGCATTAAATTAAGCATACAGTCATGATCCACAAAATATGAACTAATTATCGATATATTTAAAAGAATTAGAGGGAAGAATGCCATAATTACAGACGAATAACATCATGTTTTCACTGAAAGCTAAATACCAGAATCACGTGTATTTCGTGTATCCTTAAAATCACTTTCTATAAATTCAAACGTAGATTGTACACGCCCTATTAAACAATGATTCTTCACAAAAGTTGTCAAAGTGATTATATTGTTCATCTCATATTTTTGTATTCCAGTCGGTTCGCAAGAGCTCCATTTTTTCATAATAGCAAGTAGTCTAAAAAATTTTGTATGTTTAATAGCCTCATATTCAACCGAAGTTGTGTAATATTAAACAGTTCAACATCTTTACCCTTTAAAAAGATGTGTTGTCGATAATCCTCATTCAGTCTACAGGACAAGTTAGAGAATTATTTTCAAAAGACCTTCAAAACAGGAAATTGGTATCCAAAATGTAAAGATGTCGTTCTAGTCGGTTTTAACCTGGTCACTAAGAACTCTGCCTATTTACAAGATACACTGCTATAAAAAGCAGCTGAATGCAATTTTCTTTCCCAACTTGTACTAGTCTCACCGTTTTTGTTATTGATCACGATCTCACTCATTATAGAATAAGCCTACTTTCGTTTTATAGACTGATCTTTACAGTTATCGGGCCAACTGGCCTTTGTTGCCAAGTAAAAATGTACTGTTATTATTGGCTTCAGATAAAAAATGGTCAAAACAGAAGCAATGCGTAAAACATAAATTTGCCTGCACGGTTGAACGTTAAAAGTAAACTAAACACTGCAATAACAAATATACAATATATCATTAATGTCATTTCCGTGTAACATTAAATTGTAATTGTTATCCTTATAATAGCAAGCATACTTAATCGTTTTATCCTGTGTAGTAAAAGGCCTTATAAGTTGTGTTCATTTTCAAAATAACATTTCACATCAACATGTACTCGGCGGAAAATTAAAATATGCTTTAACAGTAGTATAAAAATAAATAGCGCTTCATATACGGAGGTTTTAATTTTATCCTCTAAAACAGACTACTCATACTATACAAAATATTATCTTGGTGTAGAGGCCCTTTGGTCACTACCATAAGAGGGCCTCTGAGAAACCAGGCTCGAATAATCCGTACATGCGGCATGATCATCTAATTTAGAACAACCAAATCCCTCAGAATTATTATTTAAACTGCTAATTGTTTTGTATCCTCAATATTTTACAAACCAGCCATAATTTTAAAATAAGATTTCTTGCAATATATCATAAAAATAAGTGTGCTCACCCAAATACGCTGATATCCGCAGATGACAGAACGATACGGTGGTGACCTTGAAAACAATTTAGAATAGAAAAGAATAGAATAGAATATCTTTATTTGGATTCAAACCACACATGTTCCATCAAATAATAAAATTAGAAAATGTAAAATATAAAAAGATATCACATCACATATATATGTGCAATTAGTTGTACTGTACAATTTATCAGCATCAGAAAGTTCAGCTGTAAAGAGTGATAGATTCTTCATCAAAATTAGGAAAATTTAAGGTATAATTCGAGTATAACATTTTGTAAGAAAAAGAAACCGTGACTAATAATTGATTGTATGCATTGTTGATTAACAAGATGATATAATGCATAACATTTCAGTTTTAATAATACAAAATTTGAAGATAGAATCTCGAGAAATTATGCTGCTGAAAAACAATTAATCCTGTCTTTTATTTAACCATGAGAAAGTATTATCATAATCAAAATTAAAAATATCAATAATTGATTAATTAAACAATAATTGATTGCGCGGGTGGTGGTAACAATTCTTTAAATCAAGTTTGCGAGCTTGAAGTAAACACCAATCCCATTGTATTTAACCAAGTCAATTACCTGAAGCAAATTCGAGATCCTTCCAAATAATGTGTATTAAGTACGCTGATGAGGATTTTTTAAAACTTTATTAACAGAGTATCCCGATAGAACCATGCAGCAGCGCGTACTACGAAACTCAATATCTCAGAACCAACTCATTTATAATCATTCACCTAGACAAGTAAAAATTTTCTACAATATGTACAAAAGATACATCCAAAAAATTACAAAATTTTTTAAAGACACAATATTGTTATAAGAAGCCAGCGATAACATCAAATGTCCAAAAATAAAATTTGATTTATTTTTATATGAGAGTTAAATGATGTCCAATAAATTAATTAACCTCAGATCCACCCTCGTGTTTAAGATATTTACTCATACATTAAAAGGTCCTCATTCTTCGGTTTCTTGATGACTCTTCCGGAACGAATTTAAACATGTTTTGCTGGTACTTCACTGTCTCAATTTCATATAGCACTGATCTCTGTCCTTAGTCGTCTTAGCTTTAATCTTTACTTCTTTCCCGCATTTATCTGGCTCTTCCTTTATCTCACACACTTTTGAGTCACATCTCGTCTCAGCTTATTGATACTTCGATGGATACCGTTCCTCAGTCTCCTCCTCCGTCCATGTAAACTGTGGAAAGCAGCGATTTAGTGCTACATACTTTACTGTGCCATTTACTTATATAAATGTATTTTTATCAGTCATATGATTGACTTTAAATGGCCCCTTATAGAATGGAGTCAGACAATTGTCTGTTCTCTTTAGTTAAAAATACATGAGATGCCAACTTTAAATCTGAAGATACATAGCTTTTAGACCTTGGACTTCTAGTTTTGGTTGGAGCTAAACGACTCATTTTATCTATCAATGCTCCAACAAACCAATCTACTGAACAACAGGCCCAATCGAGACAACTTGGAGCTTCTATTAGAAGATCTCCAGGTAATCGCAATAGCTCTCCATAAGCAATTTCTGCTATGTATGTTCCTAACTGAGCTCCGTATCTATTCTGCATTGCCAACAAAACTATAGGCAAATCATGTATCCAACTAGATCCACCAGTGCAGAGTAATGCAGCCTTCAGCTCCCTGTGCAGCCATTAAACCATCCAATTAGCTTTGGAATTATATGCACATGTGTGTCTTACTTCAATCCCAATAATATTCACTGATCTGATAAATATTTCAGACATGAACTGACTACCACGACCAATAGTTACCCTTACCGGTACACCATATCGCGACACCCAATTACTCAAGAATATAAGAATTCTTGAGCTGCCATGCCTTTCAGGATTACCACCTCAAACTGACGCCTGAAACGATCAGCCATCGTAAGTAAATACATCTGGCCAGAAATTTCGGAAATTTCTACAATATAAATATGGACATGCATGAAACGACCCGCTAGTCTACCAATCGTTTCAACTTCAGTTTTAGTATGACGCCAATCTCTACAAGTTTGACACTGGGCACAAGTCCTTACCCAAGCTCTGATGTCTTGCGACATCTTAAGCAATAAATAACTATCAGTGTCAATCCTGCTAGTTGCTATAATGGAAGAATGACCAAATTCATGCAGCTGTTGAATTACCTTATACCTTAATTCTAAAGGTACATACGGTCTAGGTTGGCTCCTGGAGATTTCACCTTGTAACCACATATCTCCAATATTTCTGTGTGTATACGCGGTCTACTTTTCCAACACCGCTACTTAAGGATCAACAACCTGTGCTTCCATCAATTGCTGGAAAAAATCATTAGAAGATACAACCGAGCATACGAATGACTCCGAACGAATCATATCTTTATCTGATACGTCTGGTCAACTGAGAGTATCTGCCGCCACATTTTATTTCCCTGAGATATGAGTAATGGTAAAATCAAATTCTGCGAGTCGGGTTATTTGTGAATTCACCCGCCGAGAATAATTAAGCCTAGTAACAAATTAGTTCAGTTGTGACCAGAAGGATAAACCAAAGGCAGCATGAACGGAAAGTATAATCTCATGCACATTCGTTTCGTGCTTACTGGCGACTCATCAGTAGGAGCCGGTATTACGCCCTTTAACCACTATATATTCGGTCGAAGAATGTGGAATAATAGGACGGTACAATCTCCTAGACGAATGTGTAAACCTGCGATAGTGAAGCTAACATCATATAAAGTCTACGACAATGCGACTTCAACGCTAATTCACACTATATAATATATATATATATATATATATATATATATATATATATATATATATATATATATATATATATAGATCTGTAAGGATACTAACACTATGGCTATTGTGTTAGTAATCGATACCAACATTGTAGTACCGAAAATGTACATGGTACTAACACTATGGTTTCCGAGTCGGTACATGGTACCAACCTGATGGATATCAATTTATGCTAAAGTTCACCGAAATTGAGAATTACAACAATTTCTGAACACCTGTTACTCCAGTAAATCCATAGACTCTGGCCTTGATCGATATCAGTTATCACATTTCGCATAAATTGATACCCATCAGGTTGGTATCATGTACCGACTCGGAAACCATAGTGTTAGTACCATGTACCTTTTCGGTACAATAATGTTGGAATCGGTTACTAACACAATAGCCATAGTGTTAGTATCCTTTACAGACACGGTATATATATTATATACTGTGAGTTGGTGTCACATTATCTCTAGGCTCTATATTAGCCTGTGAGTTTATAGGAAGACAACAACCAGCTTAACATTCTGCGACCAAATATATAGTGGTTAAAGGGTGTAATACTGATGAGTTGCCAGTAAGCACAGCCATAATTACTTTCACGTTCATGCTATTTGTATCCTTCTGGTCTAACTATTTTAATTCTAAATTCACAACACCTAATACATACTTGTATATATACATATATATATATATATATATATATATATATATATATATATATATATATATATATATATATATATATATATATATATATTAATTCTTCAGTAAACAATTATTTAACTGTTAATAATTAAGCCTATTCGTTTTCCCCAGGATACTTATCAACAGTCTCTGATCAGTTAATATCGTGAAATTATGTCCATCCAGGTAGTGCTCAAAATACAGCACTGCAGAATAAATCTCTAGTAACTCCATCCCAAGCGTGATATATCGCTTTTCACGAACTTTGAGTTTCCGACTATAGAATCCAATCGGCTTGACTATACCATTATCCATCTGATGTAACACTGCCTATATGGCTATGTCGTAAGCATCTGTGACCAGCTTAAACGGCTTAGTCCAATCCACAGGTGCTAACGTGGTAATTTGGCTTAAAAGATCTTTGGCCTTCTGGAATTTTTACTTGTCGCCTTGGCTAAAATTAATAGGCCAAAACTTCTTGATCGTGCTGCGTTCACCAACTAAATGTCGAGTTAACGACCCCAAAATTTCAGCTAAACCTGGTATAAAACGACGATAAAAGCTAATCATCCCCAAAAATCTACGCTATTGACGTACAGTTCTGTGGTCTGGCACATCCTTGAGTACTTGGACCTTATCCTCCAAGGGTTTGATTCCATCCTTGGAAATGGTGTGTCCAAAAAATTTAATAGTAGGGCAACCAATCCTTATCTTACCTGATCTGCGTTTTGACTAACGCAGCTTTCATTGTTCAAGTAATTTTCTTTTTGGAAGATATTTCGGCTCAGCTTACCGTAGGCCTTCATCAGTTGCATTTCACGAAACAAATGAAGCAAGCTTGGCTTGCTGCGTTAGTCAAAACGCAGATCAGGTAATTTCAATTAATCCAGGTTCGCAACAAAGAAATTCCTTCAGTCCTGCTCTTTTCTGGCGTCACTACCAATCCATAATGTTCCAGCATAGATAAAACGACGTCCACGAGCTCCCGGTGGTCCTCCCTAGATTGAATATATATAATGATGCCATATATATATACACTCTAGCAAATGGACAGTCTTAAAGAACTTCCTCCATCAGATTTTGGAATATCTGACTTGAATTCTTCAAACCAAAAGGTATACATAACAATTCATGCGATCCTTCTCCGGGAAATCACACTCCGGTGAGCGGTATAGATTCTGCTTCCATAGGTACTTGTTAGTACGCTTTCTGCAGATCTAACGTAGTATAAACCTCATACCTCATTATTTCCCTGAGTAAAGTACTCTGGTTCGATAGAGGATACAAATCACCCTTCGTTACCGATTTCAATAGACGATAATTAACTAAACTCCTCATAAGCTATCAACCGCAGTTATTCTACGCAACACAAGCATCATATGCATTTATCACCTCATCGTAATCGGTGTTGCATTAGCAATCTCCGATTAAGCCACAAAAATATGACTTAGGTATGTGTAAACATATACAAGATAATGAAATAATCAGATAATGTGTGAAATGAGACGAGCTACTTACTTCTGGCGTTGTTTCGTTAAGCGACCAGTAAATATGCGAATGCTTATTTATTATGTGAGACTCCAGAGACGCATGTGGTACATGGTGGCGTGAATCCCAAGGGCACTGAACGAGAACTTTACTCTAAAAGAAAATATTAATATAGTTTAAGGCAAGAAAAAGAGAAAACTTAAATTGATTAGATCAGACTAGATCTACAACACTGTAATAAAAACTTAAATATAAAATAAGAGATATTATACTGACACGCGCATCTAGTAAATGCTTAACGTCTACTAAAATTCTATTTGAAAATAATAAATTAAACAACTATCGCCTCCATGAAAAGAAGCAATATTCTATACTCATCTTTACAAAAGTAGTCGTCTTTTTCAATATTTCTCCTGCAATGTACACGTCCATGGGTGTAAAGGATATGCTTCACGTCTATGCAGCAACTATTGGTCAATTAGTTACCTGATCACCGGTGTCCAGACTACCGTTTTGCGTACAGAAATAATGCGTAAGATAGTAAATGTAATCTGTAGGCATACTGAAGTATAGGATGAGCTTTGCGGTTTTGCAGCATTTTAATATCACATATTACAGTCTCTTTCTAGACATATGTGTATGTAGGCTAGACATAATAGTACAAGTAATTAAATGTCAAAATTGTCGCTATTTGCGCGATCAGTAAAGAATAATTTCGAATAGACTGGAAGTTAAGCTTCGTTATCCGATAATATTTATTGGCGTGAATTTTGGCATAAAGGAAGAGCAATCTCCACATAGAAACGGAACCAAAAGCCCTCCATCATCAACATTCTTAAAGAATGGAACACGTCATACAAATTTGTTCACGACTTGAGCATTAGCGCAGAGCCTGAATAAAATTAAATAATATACAATGAAACGGACAGAATTGGATGCAGTAGAAATCAATAAAATGAACCCACAAATGGTACGCAATTATGCACCAATTGAGTACAAATATAAAAACATGTATATTAAAGAGATATAAAGAATTTATTTTTGTAGCGTTCTAATAGTAGTTTAGGAAATAACTTACAGGAGAAATCAAATCCTTATCCCACTTCAAAAAAGCCAAAAGTGACTCCAGCTCAGACTCTATACGTTTTATGGTAGAAGCCATAGTAAACGCGATAGCAGATATATTCAAGATAAATTTAAAAAAGAATTATACAAATAAAATTTGACAGTACTACTGTAGCTCCAGCAATATCGTTTAAGGTCCCGACTCAAAACAAGAATAGACATAGAAGACACCGATGAAGTTTAATACAAGCCTATTACATAGAAAAATACTATAATAAAATTGTTTTCGGTTAATCAAATAAATATTTCTTATTAAAATTTTAGTAGATTCTTTACATCTTAATATATATCCAAAATTAACAAGAATAAATTTTATATCACGAAAATTTCTTCTGACTGATATTACAATTTAAAAATAAATGCATAGGCAAAAAGTTTTACTTACGAAATAAAACAGAATGTTAAACAGCTCTAACATAACAACAAAATTATTAATTTTTAAATTGGTAGCAGAGGTCCAATTCCAATGTAATATTCTAGATAATCTTTGAACATATTGCATTAAATATAATTCATACATTTAAAAAAAAGACACCAAAATATTGTGTAACAACTCAAAACATGTGTAACGACACAAATTAATTGCCGACATATTGCGTAAATTAAATTCAATTTTATTTACATTGCACGAATAAGAGAAAAAGCAAAACTTGCCGTTAACCAATAGTGTGCAAGTAGACATATATTACTATTGTAAACGCCCTGGCTTCAAGTAAATGCCGTACGACGTTACAAACTCGATTAAGGTGCTCTGAATAAAGATATTGTTATTATAGGGGGCCCTTAACAGGGCCTGGTCGTGCGTTCTCCTGAATTATTCATAATGTGAAGATGTCCTAGAGCCTTGGGTTGACTCTGGCTGTGGTTCCCTCTGTTGTTGCGCAGTAATCACGATGTGGAAAACTTCGTTGAAGTTCTGCATTAATTGGCTCGTCTCGCTGGTTGTACCGAAACAAAATGAGTCACGGATATTGCCAATTGTTCGTGAAACAAATCAAATCAACAGCGTAGGTATTGACAGCCGACAGAACGCACACGCGTAACGCAAAGCAGAATGCAAATGCGACAACTGACTTGCATGGTAAATTGCCGTGCTTAAATAGCATGCCATGCCTACTTGCACACTATTGGTTAAACGGCGAGTTTCGCTTTTTTCTCATTGGTGCAACGTAAATAAAATTTAATTTAATTTACGCAATATGTGTAAGGTGAAACGCCCCGGCTTCAAGTAAATGCCGTACGACGTTACAAACTCGGTTAAGGTGCTCTGAATAGAGATTATTACTGATATGGGGCCCAAGAGGGCCTGGTAATGCGTTCGCTCGAAGTCTTCAGAGTTGAAGATGTCCTAGAGCCTTCGGTGGACTCTGGTTGAGTTGTCGCTCCCGTGGTTGAGCTGTGATCGCGTTGTGGATGGTGTCCTGCAGGTCCTGCACTCAATTGGCTCGTCTCTCCGGTATCCCGCAACAAGATGAGTCACGGATGTAGTTAGTTGTTGGTGAAACTATCAAATCACCAGCGTAGGTATTGACAGCCGACAGAGCGCACACGTATTGACAGCCGACAGAGCGCACACGTATTGACAGCCGACAGAACGCACACGCGTGAAGCAGGTAGAAGGCAAATGCCACAACTGACTTGCATGGTAAATTACCGTGCTTAAATAGCATGCAATATGTGTACTTGCATACTATTGGTTAAACGTGGTTAAACGTGGTTAAACGGCAATTTGCTTTTTTGTCATTGGTGCAACGTAAATAAATTTGAATTTAATTTACGCAATATGTCGGCGATTGATTTGTGTCGTTACAATGTCGGCAATTAATTTGTGTCGTTACAACACTTTCCTCTCTGAAAAAAAGGAAAAATTCCTTTCTGCTAGGCTAGATAAGAAATGTATGACAGAGTTCAAACAGAATTAAGCAAAAATATGATGTACCATAAATGCTGGGCTTAAATATGCTTGTTGGTTGCTTCAAGAATGATATGATGCCAGGTAAACACTAGGAATTGCTACACAAAGCTCTAGTGGTCGGCCATACCGCGTGAGGCAAAATAGAGAAGTGTAAGATTAGGGAGCCGCAGCGTGAAGATTTCGAGGTAAATCACCTAAGAATTTGCCAGGTTTAAGTTAAAATCTAAGCATCTTGGATCGTCGTCAATGCGTTTGTATACGACCAAAGGAGCTAGAGTGAGTGCTCGACGTTGTGGTCATGGCATTTGTAGTGGTCTTTGTGCAATTGATGAAGTTGAGATATGCATTGAAAGTGGCCTGTACCATGGTATGAAGCCGATAACTACTTAGTGTTGCTACACGAAAGCGTTAGCTCCAAGTAGCTGGTCATACCAAAATAGGCAGTGTGATGTCATGTGTGAGAAATACATTATAATGTAAAAATATATACATTAAAATCAAAGGTAACTGCATAAAAATATGTACACGAACATTGCCTCAGAGATGGCATAATACCAAAGAACTGTTCAAAAATGCTACACAATTGTTAGCTAAGAACAGCTGGTTATGCCACGTGAGACAAACGCGAAAAATAACGTAAGGTTAAAAAAATTTTGATACGTAATGTTAATTTTAAAAAAATCAATTACGCGTTATACAAAGCAGGCTATTGAGATTGTGGGCAGACGGAGCCTGAGACGTGTGTAGAAGGTTGAACGCTCTCAGGATCAGGCGGTTCGATAAACGGTTTCAACCTGTCTATGCTTACTGATGTCGGTGTAGCGCCTTGAATAATAATGAAGTATTTTGGTTTTCTGAGCAAAATCGGGTATGGACCGCGATACTTTGATTGTAGTAGTACAACAGAGTTGTCGTTGCGAACGAGTACTATCTTGCAGCTGTGGAGCTGTGGGTGAACGAAGACTGGACGAGGGTGTGTCTCGGCTGCTGTTCAGACGTGTTACCAAAATGAAGTCGATGGCGGGTAGCTTCGTCTTGTGGGTCATCTTGTGCCGGTAGTAGACGTGAGAGCTGACTAGACAGGCGTAGATCCATGCCATACAAGAGTTGTGACGCAGACGTTTTAATGGATTCACGAGTACGGGAACGCATGGCCAGCAGAACTAAAGGTAGTGCAACGACCCAGTTGCCATTAATGGACGAGGATGCTAAAGCAGCCTTGAGTTCCCTATGCATTCTCTCTACCATGACATTAGCTTGGGGATGGTAGGCAGTCGTCTGGCGTAAGATGCATCCCATGTACCGCAAGGTGGTTTTGAAACGATCAGATGAGAAGCAAGCGCCTCTGTCCGTGATGACCTCATTGGGAACACCATAATTGGATATCCATGCAGAGATAAAACCGTTAGTTACTTCGTCTGCAGAAATGGTGCCAAGAGGTAATGCCGCAGGCCACCGTGTAAATCTATCTATCATAGTTAGAAGGTAGCTGAAACCTTGAACCTTTGTCAGATGAACTATGTCGATGTGGGCGATGGCTAGGCGAGAAGTAGTTCGAAAATGTACCGTGAAGTAAACAATTGGTAAGCCTTCCCACAGACGGCATATGAACTTCGTTGGGTGACGGGCTATTGATATTTGAATGTGAATGTCACCGCGTTGTACCGTTCGAAGGAGGGTAGGCGTTAGTGCAGGTTCACTGAGTGCCACGGAGTTGAAAGTGAATGGTGACGGCGAAGGTGGTTGTAGAGAGACGTCTGGCCTGGAAATGGCATCTGCAATGAAGTTCTGTTTGTCCTTGACTTGAAAAACGTCAAAATGCCATTCGCTTAGACGTGAAAGCTGTCTTTCCACTCTGGCAGGGATCTTGGCGATAGATGAAGTTGCGTTTCGAAGTGCACTAACTAATGGTGCATGATCTGTGAAAACAACAAATCTGCTACTGAAAATGATGCTGATAAAATGGCGCACTGCATCGTGGATGGCGAGAAGTTCTCGACCGAAAGTGTCGTACCTCGTTTCCACTGGTTGGAGAGTACGCGATTAGAAACTGATAGTCTTCCGAACTCCGTCGATCTCTTTTTCCAACGTGGCTCCAATAGCGAACGAGTTGATGGCGAGTCGAAGTAATTCCTCGTCTTCGTATGACCAAGCAATGATGGAATTCTTGCTAAGTCCTTTTCGGTTCCGCAGGTGCCTGCACAAAGGATAAAGTTGTTCTGAAAGGCCCGGAAGGAACTTACGATAGTAGTTTAGTATTCCCGGAATTTTCGGCAACTCGCTAACAGTCCTCGGTTACTTAATATTCTTGATTGATTTCGTCTTTGACGGCAACGGTTGAATACCTTGGGCCGTGATACGATGCCCTAAGAAATCCACGGATGTAGTTGCAATGTGCGTCTTGTCACAATTGATCTTGAGTCCGTGGTTGGATAAGCGTGAGAGGACATTTCGTAGATGCTTCGCATTAGATTCTAGATCTGGACTGAATACCATAATGTCATCGAGATTTGACATACAATAAGCCGAGTCCTCGCGAAGTATGTTGTCCATGAATCTTTGAAATGTCTGTGTAGCACACTTAAGTCCAAATGGCATGTAAAGATTGTAACGACACAAATTAATGGCCGACATATTGCGTAAATTAAATTAAACTTTATTTACGTTGCACGAATGAGAAAAAAGCAAAACTTGCCGTTTTAACCAATAGTGTGCAAGTAGGCATGGCATGCTATTTAAGCACAGCAATTTACCATGCAAGTCAGTTGTGGCATTTGCATTCTACCTGCTTCACGCGTGTGCGTTCTGTCGGCTGTCAATACCTACGCTGGTGATTTGATAGTTTCACCAACAACTAACTACATCCGTGACTCATCTTGTTGCGGTATACCCGGAGAGACGAGCCAATTAAGTGCAGAACCGCAGGACGTTATCCACATCGTGATTACAGCTCAACCACGGGAGCGACAACTCAACCAGAGTCCACCCAAGGCTCTAGGACATCTTCACACTCTGAAGACTTCAGGAGAACGCATTACCAGGCCCTCTTAAGGGCCCCCCTATCAGTAACTAATCTCTATTCAGAGCACCTTAACCGAGTTTGTAACGTCGTACGGCATTTACTTGAAGCCGGGGCGTTTACAAAATTGGCGACCGCGCCAGAATATTGATTGTTCTGATTTTTTTTGGTCTAAATAAAATTGACTTGCTTTTTCATTTATTTGGGATAAATAGATTGACATTTGTGTTTTCTTTACCCTGATCGTGGTTTTCTGGGAATTCTGTTGGGTATATATTCGTGGATTTGTGGAGAATTTTTTTGGGGGGTATAATAATAATATGGGGTATCTGTTCGTCTTTTCTACGTACAAAACGGCACCGTACGTACTGGACAGGCTAAATTGCGGATAATTTCAATTTTTGGAAGCAGTTACTGTTCTGCGCTCATTCAACTGTGGAAAATAATAATACATTGGCATCAAAGGCCAACGGGGCCTCTGTTCATCTTTCCTACGTACAAAACGGCACCGTACGTACTCGACAGGCTCAATTGCGGATTTTTTGGAAGAAGTTACTTCGTGCTTTTGTTCTGCGCTCATTCAACTGTGGAAGCTGTTTGTGGGTAAGCGTTTCATTAAAGTATATTTATACATTTTCATATTGCTTATAAATTTATGCTTTTAAGATCCCGTAAGATTGTTAAAATGTCAGGTCCAATTTTAGATATTGATGTTCCTGTTTGGAATGGAGATAGTGAGCTATTCTTTATGCGCGTAGACTCCGCTTTCTCCCCGTTTCCTGATTATGACAGTCATCAAAACTGTCAAAGGTTTTGCTAAATTACCTTCTGAATTTACCTGATTTTCGGATTGCGTACCGAAATATTTGAATCCACTGTCATCATGATTTTTGCATATATTTCGGGTTCCAATTACGGAACCCTTTTTCAATGCCAAACACATCACACACTTAGTTGACAATCAATAAGTCAAGTGGAAATATTAATTTAAACCGCCTCATTTATACTTGATTTTAGATCTCTTAAGCATAACGTTTTTTATAAAAATGTTAGGAAAGTGTATGTTAAATTGGTTTGTGTATGTGTCTGCATGTATACACTCTTCTCAATGAGATTACAGTGATATAATGACAATTAATGACAACTCACTAGATAAGCGTACGTCATGCTGTGTGTATGTGTTCTCGTTTGTTTTGAATTGAGGAGTAATCAGTTAATGCAAGTCTACACTCATCCCAGTGAAATTTCAGCGATTTGGCAACATCTGACTATTCACTGGATAAGCGTGTTTGTGTGTATATGCGTGAGCGTTTACTTAAAACTGAGAGCTAATCTGTTACATGTAATTACAGGCACGTGTAACGGTCATACAAGTAAAACTAAAATGATAACTGTCATTTCCTAGCTGCACACGTCAGACCTATTTTACACTTACTTTTCTAAATGAAGTAATTACGAGTGGCATTTCAGTGAGGAGGGGGAATGACACTATTAATAGAGTAAATAATTAATAGGTAGTAAAATTAAATTAGAAACGGATAAAGTGTTTCAATAGGGTAGAAAGTTAAATTAAACGGTACGTAAAATAAATTAAAAATTGCCTGATAAAGAAGATACTAGTAATAGTGCAAAGAAAATAAAATTAAAATAAACCTTGTCATCATGTATAGATAAATGTATGTTAAAGGCGCTACACTAACAACAAGTAATCAAGGATGAAATAATCAAAATAAATTAGGCGATATTGAATTAATCAATCTCCACTTCTGTAAGTTAATATCAGTCCAGTGTTCTTATTCTTTTACTTGAGCGAGTTTCTGATTCTGATTCTGATTCTTGCAATCTTCGTTTTCTACCATTATTTAGTGCTGTATTCCAAATAGGACCTAGTGATTTTTCTACGGCTGTTTCATTCATTATGTCATTTCTCGATTTAATTTCGATGGATTCTCTAATCAGTCTAGTCGATCTGCTACGGCTACAAATTGATATACGTCTGCACCCATCCCAATTAATTGTGTGTCCTGTCTCTACTGTATGGCGTGCAAGATCTGATCTATTAACATGGGCATACTTGCATGCGGTTTTATGTTCCCCTCTTCTAACCTTAATTGGGCGCATGGTTTCACCCACATACATCAAGTTACAGTCGTTACATGGAATTTCATATACTCCTGATGTGTCTAGCGGTTCTATTTTTTCCTTTTGGTTGGGAAGTATAATACCTAGTGTAAGGGTCTGTTTTAAAATAGTACGTATATTGTATTTTGATGCTACCATTTTTATTTTCCTACTTAGTTTAGAGTCAGGTATAACCATTACCCTCCGGTCATCTTTTAATTTATTTGACTTCACGTACTTCCAGTCATGATTAAATTTACTTATAACGCTCATTATAGTTGCTTCAATTAACTTTAGAGGATACCCATTAGCACTGAATATTTCTCGCAGTCTCCCTAATTCAATCTCTCTATGTTTATTATCTGTTAATCTTAAGCTTCTTATTATCATCGATTTTAAGATACCGATTTTCATTCTATATGGATGATTTGAATCGAAATTAAGAAGGATACCTGAGTAAGTATCCTTCCTATAAACATCCTGTTCTAGTTTTGTACCATTTCTAATTAACTTGACATCCAGAAATGGTAATTCGCCACATGATTCATTTTCAATTGTAAATTTAAGCTCGCTCACCTGATTTGCTATGTTTAAGAAATTTATCAGTTGATCCTCCCCGTGATTCCAAATAACTAATATATCATCCAAATATCGTACATACAATTTAGGATTTAAGGGCGTTATAACTAAGAGAGTCTTCTCCATGTAATGCATGAAGATATTAGCTATTGGAACCGATAGTGGTTGCCCCACTGGAACACCTCTAATCTGCTTATAAAATGCATTCCTAAATTTAAAATAAGTTGAGGACATACATACGTACATCATCTCCATGACGTGTCTAATCGTCATTTTGCTTCCTTCCAATATTACTGGATGATCAACAAGGAAACGCTGAAAATAGTCTAATGCTTTAGGTACTGGTATATTGGTGTACATTGACACCACATCTAAACTCGCCAATCTATCGTTTTCATTAAGTTCACATTTATCTACAATCTCAACCAAATGGTATGAATTCATCAAAGTATTGTCTAAGAAGTACGAATATTTCTTTATTCTATTACATAGAAACTTAGACATTTTATATGTTGGAGAGTGTTGGACATTAACAATAATTCTTAAAGGGTTGTCTGGTTTATGTATCTTTACTAAACTGTACACTCTAGGAGCGACTGTATCTCTTTGTATGAGAGCGTTACCATGCGCTTGATCTAATTCTCCTTCAGCGATCATATTATTGACCAATAATTTAACTTCTCCTTGTAGCTTATCCGTAGGATCTTTATTAATTTTAGTGTATACCTCTATATTGTCTTTAGTTGTCTATAAGATGAATATTATATATATATATATATATCATTGCGGATTTTGGAAGAAGTTACTTGAGCTTTTGTTCTGCACTTATTCAACTGTGGAAGCTGTTTGTGGGTAAGTGTTTCGTTAAAGTATATTTATATATTTTCATATTGCTTTTAATTTATGCTTTTAAGATCCCGTAAGATTGTTAAATTGTCAGGTCCAATTTTAGATATTGATGTTCCTGTTTGGGATGGAGATAGTGAGCTATTTCTTATGCGCGTAGACTCCGCTTTCTCCCCGTTTCCTGATTATGACAGTCATCAAAAACTGTCGAAGGTTTTTGCTAAACTACCTTCTGAATTGCAGCGACGGATTTATCCTAAGCTTGAGGCCATTAGGAAGCTACCTAATCCCATTTTGGGCCTACAAAACGAAGTAGAACCCTTGCTTGGTCCCACGGAAACTGAGCAAATAATAAACAAATATGCGCAGTTAGATATGCCAAATCTTGGCCCCATAGAAATACTGAGGGAATTACGAAAACGTTGGTATAAACCAACATTTCTGACCATGAGGCTAAGGTTGTTTTTATTAACAATCTTCCCCAAACATTAAAACCCTTTGCCAGACAGCTCCCCAACACTCTCTCTATAGATGACTTATCTGAGAGATGTGAGTTAGAATATAGGGTTTTGGAACTCAAAGTGAATCCATCATCCTTTTCTTCATCCCCGCAAGATGATAGAATCTCCTCTTTAGAGAGAACAGTGGCGAACATGGTCAAAGTTCTAGAAGGATTGGCCATTACCAAATCCGAGATAAATCAAGTGAATGCTCGAACAAAATTCGTTTTCAAGTCAAATTATAATGGTAGGCTGCGATCGAGATCTCCGCAATCCTTTAATAAATATGCTCCAAAGAACTGGTGTTATAACCACCAGAAGTTTTTTTATGCTTGCCAAGTTTGTCTTTGTCGTTCTGAAGAATTTCCGAATGAGTGTCAATTTCCACAGCTGACGGAGAGGACAATAGACCGCAGGCACAAGGGTGCATCAGTATCGGGAAACGTCTGGCGCAGGAAGTAGAAGACCGTACTTTCTGCACATCAACGGCATCAACGGAGCTACAGGGAATAAGCCAACTACAATCCGACATCCCTGTCGACTCTTTTCGTCCACGCCGAATTTTTCACATAGAGAACCAAACAGACAATGCCGGTCGCAATCACCAGCCTACTTGTTTGCATGACCCGGCCAAACAGCCAAACGAACTTCTGCACCTTCTTGATTTCAAAACTAGCGAAGAGTACATCGTAGACACAGGTGCGGCAGTCTCAGTTCTCAAAGGTGATTCAATGGCCGAGATGTCGCTAGGCGTTCTTCTTGCAACAGCTACAGGCGAGCCCATACCAACTTATGGCTGCCAATACTGCACACTCAACATAGGTCTACGACGTGAATTTTCCCACAACTTCATCATTGCCAAGGTCTCACATAATATAATAGGCCTTGATTTCCTTCTAAAATTTCGGCTCATTGTTGATCTTGCCAATCAAAAGATCATCGACCCCTCCACCGGACTTGAACAAAGCTATTGGACACTTGCCTCCGAGCGTTTGGAGTTACAGGTCATTCAGCCAACCCCAGTGCATCATTCAGCAGAGATATCAGCAGCTCTTCGAAAATACAAATCGCTTTTCGATCTTAACAAATCAGAGCTACGAGTCTCCAACACGATGCATCATATCGTCTCAGAAGGACAACCTATTGCACTCAAGAAGCGACCACTGGCTCCTGCTAAGCTGAAAGCTGCCCAAGAAGAAATCTCAAGGCTTTTGGAAGAGGGAATCATCAGACCATCGAAAAGTTCATGGGGGTCACCACTGCACTTAGTCTCAAAATCAAACGGATCGTACAGAGCCTGTGGAGACTACCGTAAGCTAAATTCAGTGACAAAATCTGATGCATATCCTATTCCAAATATCAACACTTTACTTGAAAAACTCAACGGCAGCAATTTCTTCTCAGTGATTGACCTCAGACAAGCGTACCATCACATACCGGTAGCACCAGAGGATATCGAGAAAACTGCAGTCATCACTCCATTTGGCCTTTTTGAATATTTTTACATGCCTTTTGGACTCAAGTGTGCTACTCAGACATTTCAAAGATTCATAGACAACATACTTCACGACGACTCTGCTTATTGTATGTCATATCTAGATGACATTATGTTATTCAGTCCAGATCTAGAATCTCATGCGAAACATCTACGAAATGTCCTCTCACGCTTATCCAACCACGGCCTCAAGATCAACTGTGACAAGACGCAGATTGCAACTTCATCCGTCGACTTCTTAGGGCATCGTATCACGGCCCAAGGTATTCAACCGTTGCTGTCAAAGACGAATTCAATCAAGAATATCAAGTCACCAAGGACTTTGAGTGATTTGCAGAAAATCCTGGGAGTACTAAACTATTATCGCAAGTTCCTTCCAGGCCTTTCAAAACAACTTTATCCTTTGTGCAGGCACCTGCGGAACCGAAAAGGACTTAGCAAGAATTCTATCATTGCTTGGTCATCCGAAGACGAGGAATTACTTCGAATTGCCATCAACTCGTTAGCAAATGCCACAATGCTAACGCATCCAGATTTTCGAAAAGCCATTTCTACTCACGACAGATGCTTCTGAATTCGCTATTGGAACCACTTTGGAACAAGAGATCGACGGAGTTCGGAAGCCTATCAGTTTCTACTCGCGTACTCTCCAACCAGTAGAAACGAGATACGACACTTTCGGCCGAGAACTTCTCGCCATCCACGACGCAGTGCGCCATTTTATCAGCATCATTGGCAGTAGCAGATTTGTTGTTTTCACAGATCATGCACCACTACTTAGCGCACTTCGAAACACAACTTCATCTATCGCCAAGTACTCTGCCAGAGTGGAAAGACAGCTTTCCCGTCTGAGCGAATGGCAATTTGACGTCTTTCACGTCAAGGGCAAACAGAACTTCATTGCAGATGCCCTGTCCAGGCCAGACGTCTCTCTACAACCACCTTCGTCGTCATCATTCACTGTCAACTCCGTGGCACTCAGTGAACCTGCACTAACGCCAACTCTCCTGCGAACTGAACAACGCGGTGACATTCACATTCAAAGATCAATAGCCCGTCACCCAACCAAGTTCATATACCGTCTGTGGGAAGGCTTACCAATTGTTTACTTCACGGGTACGCAGCCCAACAAGCCATTACTGCCGACCAGCCTTCAGAGGAAGGTTTTCGATTCAATTCACTCAATTTCTCACCCAGGAAGCCAAGCGACTGTCCGACTACTTACAGATCGTTTCTGGGGTCATAGACTTAGGCAGAATGTTAAACGATGGGTCTCAGAGTGTGCAATTTGTCAGAAAAAAAAGATCACACGACACACTCGTTCTAAGTTGCAACATTTTCGGTCTACTTCTCGCCTAGCCATCGTCCACATCGACATAGTTCATCTGACAAAGGTTCAAGGTTTCAGCCACCTTCTAACTATGATTGATAGATTTACACGGTGGCCTGTGGCATTACCTCTTGGCACCATTTCTGCAGACGAAGTAAATAACGGTTTTATCTCTGCATGGATATCCAATTACGGTGTTCCCAATGAGGTCATCACGGACAGAGGCACTTGCTTCTCATCTGATCGTTTCAAAACCACCTTGCGGTACATGGGATGCATCTTCGCCAGACGACTGCCTACCATCCCCAAGCTAATGGCATGGTAGAGAGTATGCATAGGGAACTCAAAGCAGCTTTAGCAACCTCCTCCATTAATGGCAACTGGGTCGATGCACTACCTTTAGTTCTGCTGGCCATGCGTTCTCGTACTCGAGAATCCATTAAAACGTCTGCGTCACAACTCTTGTATGACATGGATCTACGCCTGCCTAGTCAGCTCCCACGTCTACTACCGGCACAAGATGACCCACAAAACGAAGCTACCCGCCTTCGACTTCATTTCGGTAACATGTCCGAACAGCATTACTCATCAAAATTTTTATCCCTACGTTATTTTTCGCGTTTGTCTCACGTGGCATAAGCAGCTGTTCTTAGCTAACAATTGTGTAGCATTTTTTAACAGTTATTTGGTATTATGCCATCTCTGAGGCAATGTTCGTGTACAAATTTTTATGCAGTTACCTTTGATTTTAATGTATACATCTTTATATTATAATGTATTTCTCACACAATACATCACACTGCCTATTTTGGTATGACCAACTACTTGGAGCTAACGCTTTCGTGTAGCAACACTAAGTAGTGATCAGCTTCATATCATGGTACAGGCCACTTTCAATGCATATCTCAACTTCATCAATTGCACAAAGACCACTCTACAAATGTCATGACCACAACGTCGAGCACTCTAGCTTCTTTGGTCGTATACAAACACATTGACGACGATCCAACCTGCTTAGGTTTTAACTTAAACCTGGCAAATTCAGAGGCGATTTACCTCGAAATCTTCACGCTGCGGCTCCAAAAACTTACACTGCTCTATTTTGCCTCACGTGCTATGACCGTCCACTAGAGCTAACAATTTGTGTAGCAATTTTTAGTGGTTACCTGGCATCATATCATTGTTGAAGCAACCAACAAGCATATTTAAGCCCAGCACTTAGGTTCATCATATTTTTGCTTAACTTGGTTCGAACTCTGTCATGCATTTCTTATCTAGCCTCGCAGAGAGGAATTTTTTTTTTTTTTTTTTCAGAGAGGAAAGTGTTGTAACGACACAAATCAATCGCCGACATATTGCGTAAATTAAATTCAAATTTATTTACGTTGCACCAATGGGAAAAAAGCGAAATTGCCGTTTAACCACGTTTAACCAATAGTGTGCAAGTAGACATATTTCATGCTATTTAATCACGGTAATTTACCATGCAAGTCAGTTTTCGTATCTACGTTCTGCCTCGTGTTACACATGTGCGTGCTGTCGGCTGTCAATATCTACGCTGGATATTGATTTCTTTCATCAACAGTTGGCAACATCCGTGACTTACCGTGTTGATCTTCAACCAGCAAGACGGGCCAATTAATGCAGAACTTCAACGAAGTTGTCCACATCGTGATAACAACAGCAGGAACCACAACCAGAGTCCACCCAAGGAACAGAACATCAACTTACATATATATATAACTTACGAGAACGCCGCCTAGGCCCTGTTAAGGGCCCCCTATTAGTAACTAATCTCTATTCAGAGCACCTTTACCGAGTTTGTAACGTCGTACGGCATTTACTTGAGGCCGGGGCGTTTACAAGATATTCGAAAAGGCCAAATAGAGTGATGACTGCAGTTTTCTCGATATCCTCTGGTGCTACCGGGATGTGATGGTAGGCTTGTCTGAGGTCAATCACTGAGAAGAAATTGCTGCCGTTGAGTTTTTCAAGTAAAGTGTTAATATTTGGAATAGGATATGCATCAGATTTTGTCACTGAATTTAGCTTACGGTAGTCTCCACAGGCTCTGTACGATCCGTTTGATTTAGAGACTAAGTGCAGTGGTGACGCCCATGAACTTTTTGATGGTCTGATGATTCCCTCTTCCAAAAGCCTTGAGAATTCTTCTTGGGTAGCTTTCAGCTTAGCAGGAGCCAGTGGTCGCTTCTTGAGTGCAATAGGTTGTCCTTCTGTGACGATATGGTGCATCGTGTTGGAGACTCGTAGCTCTGACTTGTTAAGATCAAAAAGCGACTTGTACTTTGAGGAGCTGCTGATATCTCTGCTGAATGATGCACTGGGGTTGGCTGAATGACCTGTAACTCCAAACGCTCCTAGGCAAGTGTCCAAAAACTTAGCTCAAGTCCGGTGGAGGGGTCGATGATCTTTTGATTGGCAAGATCAACAATGAGCCGAAATTTTAGAAGGAAATCAAGGCCTATTATATTATGCGAGACCTTGGCAATGATGAAGTTGTGGGAAAATTCACGTCGTAGACATATGTTGAGTATGCGGTACCGGCAGCCATAAGTTGGTATGGGTTCGCCTGTAGCTTTTGCGAGAAGAACGCCTAGCGACATCTCGGCCATTGAATTACCCTTGAGAACTGAGACTGCTACACCTGTGTCTACGATGAACTCTTCGCCAGTTTTGAAATCAAGAAGGTGTAGAAGCTCGTTGGGCTGTTTGGCCGGGTCATCCAAACTAGTAGGTTTGTGATTGCGACCGGCGTTGTCCGTTTGGTTCTCTATTTGAAAAATTCGGCGTGGACGGAAAGAGTCGACAGGGATGTCGGTTTGTAGTTGGCTTCTTCCCTGTGGCGACGTTGATGCCGTTGATGCGCAGAAAGTACGGTCTTTCACTTCCTGCGCCAGAAGTTTCCCGATACGATGCACCCTTGTGCCTGTGGTCTGTTGTCCTTTCCGTCAGATGTGGAATTTGGCACTCATTCGGAAATTCTTCGGAACGACAAAGACAGACTTGGCATGAATAAAAGAACTTCTGAAGGTTATAACAACAGTTCTTTGGGGCATGTTTATTAAAGGATTGCGGAGATCGCGATCGCCGTGTACCGTTATAATTGGGCTTAGGAACGAATTTGGGTCGAGCATTCACTTGATTTAGCTCGGATTTGGTAATGGTCGATCCTTCTAGAACTTTAGCCATGATCGCCACTGTCTTCTCTAAAGAGGAGAGTCTACCATCTTGCGGGGGTGAAGAAAAGGATGATGGATTCACTTTGGGTTCCAAAACTCACATCTCTCAGATTAGTCATCTATAGAGACAGTGTTGGGAAGTTGTCTGGCAAAGAGTTTGAATGTTTGTGGAAGATTGTTAATAAAAACAACCTTAGCCTCATGGTCAGAAATGTTGGTTTTATACCAACGTTTCCGTAATTCCCTCAGTATTTCTATGGGGCCAAGATTTGGCATATCTAACTGCGCATATTTGTTTATTATCTGCTCAGTTTCCGTGGGTCCAAGCAAGGATTCTACCTCGTTTTGTAGGCCCAAAATGGGATTAGGTAGCTTCCTAATGGCCTCAAGCTTAGGATAAATCCGTCGCTGCAATTCAGAAGGTAGTTTAGCAAAAACCTTCGACAGTTTTTGATGACTGTCATAATCAGGAAACGGGGAGAAAGCGGAGTCTACGCGCATAGCTCACTATCTCCATCCCAAACAGGAACATCAATATCTAAAATTGGACCTGACATTTTAACAATCTTATGGGATCTTAAAAGCATAAATTTATAAGCAATATGAAAATATATAAATATACTTTAACGAAACGCTTACCCACAAACAGCTTCCACAGTTGAATGAGCGCAGAACAAAACACGTCACAGTAACTGCTTCCAAAAATTTAAATTTTCTGCAGTACATACGGTGCAGTTTTGTATGTAGGAAAGACGAACAGAGGCCCCGTTGGTCTTTGATGTCAATGTATTAATATTATTATTATATCTCAAAAAAATTCAACACAAATCCACGAATATATACCCAACAAAATTCCCAGAAGACCACGATTAGGGTAAAGAAAACGCAAATGTTAATCTATTTTTATCCCAAATAAATGAAAAAGAAAGTCAATTTTATTTATACCAAAAAAATCAGAACAATACTTTTTCAAAAAAAAGACATTCGAAGAAATTCATGCGATCCCCCTCCTGGAAATCTGACTGCGGTGAGTGGTATAGAACTTTTTTTACATCGGAATCTGATTGTACGCTTTCTGGAGATATAAAGTTGAATAAACCTCATATCCCATTATGTCTCGGAGCAGAATACTCTGGTCACTGAGTTTAATGGACGATAATTTCCGCAAACCCTCCTTTGTCCCGGTTTAGGTTTGGGAGCTACCACCATTGGGGAAGCAAAATAGGAATTTGACCTTCTACAAATCCCTTCTTTGCGCAATTGGTCAAATTTGGACACAGCAACTTGTTGCTTGTGTTGTGTCAATGGTTGTTAATATTATACGAGCTCTCTACACAAATACTTCTCGTCGCGTTAAGGTCTACAACGAATTAACGCATAACTTTACAACCAGCAGTGGTGTTCGTCAAGGTTGTCCATTCCCCATTTTTGTTTAATTTTGTAATCGATGCTATTATGAACAACACTCTCTCACACATTCAAGACGCTGGAGTTGAAGTTCTTCCGGGAGATAAACTAGTCGATCTTGACTATGCGGACGATATCGTACTATAATTTGTAAATCAGGATACTGCTCAGGACATCTTGAATAGATTAGCAGACGTTGATCCGTCTTTCGGTATGAAATTCGCACCCTCTAGATGTAAGATACTGTTACAGGATCA